>SNQJ01S0055503.1:134453-158167 GCA_010110895.2 Picea sitchensis
CTCTCTCCTCCTTTCTCTCCACCTTCTGCCCTCTCCCACCCTCTAATTCCCTCTCACTCTACCCTGCTCACTCTCTCTCTCCTCCCCAACTTTCCCTCTCTTTCTCCCTCCCTCCTGCACTTGTGCTCTCTCTCTCTCTCTCTCTCTCTCTCTCTTCCTCACTTGATCTATCCCCCTCCCCTTATCCCTCTCTCCTTGTTTCCCACTATCTCTATCCCCTACTTTGTTAATGTTTGTAGCATGAGATAAGTACTTTTGCACAAATCTAAGTGTCTAGATGTGTGGAATTTGTTCAAATCCTTCTACCTTGATACTTTACTTTAATTAAAGGAACTATTAAAGTAAAGTGATTTTATTAATTAGTTGATTTTGTTTAATGAAATGTTAAAGTTATTAGCATTAGTAAATTAAATCTTAGCTATTGATCTCATGTGAGGTGGGATTTAATCTCAGCCATCGGTCACTTTGTATGTTAGGGTTAGGTCATAACTCAATATTATTAAAGCATGGAAAGGGTTAAGGAGGACACACTTGATAAACTTGATAATAGTGAGAGAGAAAAGAAAAACTTTTTCTCAAGGAGATCTTGGATAAGTGAAGAAGGAATTCCATCTAGAGATCAATACATGTCAGGGAGAAAAGAGAATAGAGGAAGCCACAAGGAGTTCCAGTATATTAGAGTCGCAGCAGTAGGGTTGTGTCGTATTGAGTTGTTGTCATGCAGTGGGAAGACCCAAGGTTCAACATGAATTTACCAACAAAACCCTCAGATACCGACCCTTTTGGCATCACCAGGAAGTAGGTGAAGTCTCACTTGAGGCATCTATGGGGACTATAGGAACCAGGTTTCTGCAGTGATGAAGGGATGGGAGACATTCATTCTACCCATTCTACTTAACATTCATTCATTAATCCTTATATTTTGTGCGCATAAACATACAACATATAACATATGCATAATAACAGAAAATAAATCATATGCGTGCAATACATAGAACAATCACGAACATAATAACATAACACAGAGACACCATATTTAACATGGTTCACCCAAGATGGGCTACGTCCACAACAATCGATTTCTTTATTATATTATTCAGAATCATTCCTTACAAAATATGTGCACTGCACTCATACATTATTCCCTTGTCATTCTCCTATCCCTCTCGGTTTCTCTTCACCCTTTCATTATCCCATATTGTATTGCATACTCACATACATTCCTACATATTTCTTCTAAGAATGACTCTTTCACACTTGACTCTCTCTCTCTCTAACCTAAAAGTAGTTACATATTGATACAATTACATTAGGGATTAGCTCATATCAATGGACCAAAAATGCCCAACGTCTTCTAACTGTCTTCCTTCTTTTGCACATGTCGATCATGAAAATATGCTATTTGTCTTTCCTTAATTTTGTACGCATCGATCCCTGAAAGTGTGCCAACTTCTTTTCCTTCTTTTTCGCACGCTACACAACTCCCAACATTGGTCCCAAAATGCCTTGTCCCAACAGGCCCCCAACACTCACTTGTGGCTCGTCTCGATCCACTCAGTTCTGCTACTACACTCCCTTCAGTGTCACAACGAGCTTCTCAAAAGTATCCTTTGTAGTTGCGATCTTCTCCTTTTCTTGTACTTCTTGTGCCAAAATTTCATATGTTGTTTGCGTGGTGATAGGGGTATTCAATTTCTCTACACTGTCTTGCGCTTCTTGTTTAACTATTCCTTGCACTACTGCAAGTTCTTTTGTGACCTTGAATGCTTCCTCCTGCAGCAACTCAAGATTCTATGCTAGAGTCTATTGTTCAACTCTAATTTTTTTTATATCTTGGTGTAGCTTCTTGTTCTCCATTATTGCTTCCATTTTCTCTATAGGTGGTAGAGTGCTCATTGTATCTTTAATCTTACGCACCTTCTCCTGTACAGTCTGTAACTTCTAGTCTAATGTTTGTAGCTCTGCATTCTCCAAGAACTGAGTCCATACTTGCATGCTTTCTTCATATATCTTCACACATTCTTCATCCAAATTTTTAATGCTTTCCACAGTCATTGCAACTGTCTTCTCCCTTTGCTCTCTTTCTTCTAGTGGTGTACTTGGTTTTGTGCATGCTTCCAAGTCTATTAATTTCGCATGGAAGCCCTGAATGGATTCACTTATCTTTGTTACTTGCTCTTCAAAAATAGAGTTTTTTTCCATTTGCACTTCTGGAATATTGTTGTAGACATCTTGCATGGCCTGTTTCAACCTTTCTATTCTCTGTTCAGCTTCATTTTTCTCCAATACTAGCTTACTGTACTCTATCTGTAAGGTTTCATTATCCGCAGTTACTTTAGCCAACTCCATTGAAGTCGACTCTATGTGAAACTGTATTTCCTATGTAACACTTGTCTCTAAATTATGTAATACATTCACGAGTATTTGTGACAAGACTAAGTCAATATGACTTAGTGATTGTGTGCACTCCTGCATCTCGGTTGTGGGGAATTCTATAGCCCCTACTGATAAATTCAAAATCTGATGCTCTCCTGTTGTTAATGTTGGTTGTGATGTTGTCAGTTGTGACCCTGTATTCTTGGATGTACTTTCAATCTGTAATCCTTCTCCCATTCTTACTGGTGCTATCCTAGTTGCCTCCAAAATCTGTCACAGTGTGGCAATCTGCACTTGCACATTCGGCTGCATTTATTTTTGTTTTTGTGCATCGAGTACAAAGGCCTCTTCAATGAATTCTTTGACTTGATCACCAATTTTCGCTAAGTCATCCTCCATTAATTCTTGTATAGAAGCTTCCTTTGATTATTTTCTCTTCTTATGCTTATGCACTGGTCATTCCTTGGGATGTTCCTTTCTCTTCTATCCAGTGGGTGGTGGGATTTCCTGAATGTCACCTTCACCATTTATTTGTTCTCCTTGGTCCTATTCTTATTCTTCTTGATCCTTCTCTGGTTCTTGTGTCTCCTTCTCTAGTTGTTCTGTATCCTTCTGTGTTGTTTCTATCTATGGGATTTTCCATTCAACATCCCAGTTGTTTACATGTAATGCTTCAACAACCACTATTGATCCAGATCCCTCTTTGCTTGAACATACATATGGTTTTTCCCTACCTTAAATCACACAATAACTTTATATGCTTCAATTATCGGCGATTGAATGCACGACGTGTATTTAATGCATTGTCAACTAGTCTCCTTATAGATGTAAAAGGGGATGTTGTTGTCCAACTATATGTTCTTGTGCACAGTGTGCCAAAAAGACACATATGTTACTGCCAAGAACGATTTATGCATTCCTTCCAGGAATTGCATCTCTTCTAGCTCCCTCCAAGCAGTCAATTCTATCAAAATTAATAACCACACATAATGGAAATATATTCCTTTCTCCTGTGCCTCCCTGCAATCCATTAAAAATTGATTTACCATAAATGTTTCCCAATTCATCATCAATCCTACTGTGCACTTCTCTACTATTGCTATGAATCCCGTTGGCACCTGGTCCTTGCGACATTTTCTCAATAACTTACAAGCACGCACCTAGGTCGCAAATATTATAGTATCATCATTGATGCTTGTGACATATAGTCTGCATGCTCCTCTATGTGTGCCATAGTTTTCCTTTATCCTTTCTATAGGTGATTTCTCATGGGCCTTGTCTGTGAATAATGGTATAGGGTCTTCCCCTGTTGATGCAAATCCTGTAATCTGCGTAATCAATTGAGTTTCAATCGACACTGCTCTTTCCTACCATAAGAACCCTCCATGGATTCAACTCAACAATAATTCGATGCAGATTTTGATCTCCATGCTCCTTCTAAAATAGGGTATCTCCAACATATTTGGAATACATGTTCGTTGCAATCCTGTTGCCCATTCCTATGGATTGACTATAACTACAAGTGAATATAGTCTGGATGATGCACACATATAATTTTGCGGTGCTAACTCTGGAAACTTCTTTAGATCCGTGATATCATGGTCTGAAAACCTCAGGCTTCCTACCATACCTAACATATCTCCCTCGATAGTGACCCCAGGTGGAATCATTAGTGTAACCATGTCATACTTTTCCTCCTTCTGTAGTATGAATTTCTTTGTTCTGAGCTTTCTAGGTGTCACATATGCTCTAGGAAAGTTCACCAAGGTTGGATCTACTACTTCAACCCTAGGGATTTCTTTCTTCATCGGCGCTGCTACCTTCTTACTACACGGTTTCTTTGTCCCTGCTGTGGATTCTCCTGCCTTTGGTGGTGCCATATTTCTCTGTAGTTTGGCTCTGTCAACACACTCGAATATGTTCCTCATAAGCTTTGGCTCTCCTCTGGCTCTCTATTCTCTTCAAATGTTTAAGCAACAATAACCTTTTCTCGTCGCCCCTCATTTGCTTTTATAGATTGCTTCCATTTATTCCATACCTCTTCTCACCCAAACTTGCAGTCCCATCCAATTATGTTCATATTCAATTACCTCTATATTATGCATTGATTTCATATATTTTGATGGATCGTGGTATAGATTTTCCAACCTCTCAAAATATCATCGTCATTCTTCATTTATGACTACGCGATTCAACTATCCCTCCATCATGTTTTCTCTTTAATGCCTTTCCCATCATCTACACTGGTATTTATCCTGGATCTTCAATTCTCCTTCATATGCCCAATTATATTCTCCTTCATCTCCATGAAATTTGCTTGTTCATTTGATAATTTGACTCTTTGAACCATGCCTAATTCATAACTTCAAGTTTCCTGTCTCTTCAAATGTTTACTGTGACTTGCCTCAAGCTCTTTCATTGTTTTTTATTTTCTTTTTTTCTTTTTCTCTTTCTATAATACATATGCTATAGTACAAATGCTACGGTACACATACTGCATAGTCGGACTAGTGCACGGAAGCATGATTGTCCCTATACATTTTCAATCGACTATTGTTAACCAATCCTTCCATGATTTCCCCATTTAATTTCTCCAAATGAACAACACCTACATCTGTCACAAATATTATCACATATGGGATCAACCAATGCATTTGGAATGTTTCAGGGTGTTGTAAAAAGTTGGTGTCATAGAGAAAAAATAGGTCTCCCATATGAAACTTCTTCTATTTAATATGTTTGTCATGCCATGCCTTTTCAAGTTCTTTCTGAACTTGCTGATGAAATCCTGTGATGAAGTGGTCCTCCTCTAGTTCCACTAGCTTGGACAGTCTTTTCTCTATTGTGCGAGAATCATATGCTCTATCAACATGGTAATGTGTATACTTGACACAATGAATTCTATGGGCATGACTGTTTCCTGACCATATACTAATATGAATAGTGTTTATCCTGTCAATTTATTACTTGTGGTCCAATATGCCCATAACACTGCTGGAATCCTCAATTCCCAATCCTCTCAACTTACATTACATATCTTTGTTAGGGCATGCTCTAGGATCTTGTTAAACGCTTCCACTGTTCCATTTGTCTAAAGATGATAAGTTGTGCTCTTCTGGTAATGAATCTGAAATTCTTCTGTCAAAGAAGCAATTGTTTTATTCAAAAAATGAGTACCTTGATCACTCATAAGGATTCTCGTACATCCAAACCTTGTAACAACATTCTCAAATAAAAATCACGAAGCATTCTACGAGCTACAACCTTTGATAGGTTTTTTTTAAGCCCATTTGGTCAAATAATGTGTCGCATTGATTATGTATCTTACTCATGACCTCTTTGCTAGTGGGTTGATCGGTTCAATAAAATCAACTGCCATTTATCAAAAACCTGCAACATAAATTGTGGTATTAAAGGAATATCATCTATTCTGGATGTCTTCCTAACTCATTGATAGACATCAAAGGTCTGATAGAACTCCTTAGCATCCTTATGGAGGGTGGGCCACCAAAGTCCCACGTGCAAAATTTTCTGAGTCATTTCTTTCCCTGCATAATGGCCTCTTGCAACTCCTTCATGTTAAAATATTGTATGTCATTCATGTTCCAATACACATCACCGAAGGATACCATCTGCACCTAAATTATACAAATTCCCCGATATAAGTTGATAATCGATTGTCTGTCTTCTCCACAACTGTAAAGTTTGGTGGGGCTAATCCAGTGCTCAAGAATTGGACAATATCTACAAAGTTATCATCAACCTTATGTACTGTGAAAAAGTGTGCATATGATATATTGTCATTCATATTTCCTTCATATTCTCCTAGTAATATGCATGGAAAATGATCATGTCTTGTATTAAATTTTCCTGGTTTCACAATCACTTCAAAATCATATTCCTGGAATAATAACAACCATCTACATATTCTCCCCCCCCCCCAACAGTTTCTTATTGAATATGTATCTCAGTGCAGAATGAGATGTGTACATCTTAAAGTGTGATCCCAATAGATAATTTCTAAACTTCTGGAGTGCATACACCATTGTCAACCCTTTAAACTCTGTAGTAGTGTAGTTTTGTTCCGCGGTTGACAACTTTCTACTGGAAAATGAAATGGGATAATCCAAATCTCCTTCACTTGGCTGAGCCAAAACCATGACTAACGCTATAGATGATGCATCTACGTGGACATGGAATTCCTTCTTCCAATATGGAAATACCAAAATCGGTGCAGTAACTAGCTTCTTCTTCAAGGTATCCAAAATTTGTTGACATTCCTCGTTCCATTGAAACTTGACCTCCTTCTTCAACAATTTTTATAGGGGGGCTGTGATCTACACGTATGTCCTAATAAACTTTCTGTAGTACCTCATATGACCCAATGTTGCTCTCAATTATCGCGCTAAAGTAGGTGGTGGAAAACCAACAATCACAGCAATATTCGTAGGATCAACCTAAAGCCCTTGTTTAAATACTACATGACCTAACAAGATACCAAATGGTGCACATAAATTACACTTCTTCAAGTTCAAGGAAATATGGAACTGTCTACATATTTCCAACATCAAGTGTAGAGTTTCAAAATGGTACTTCAACAAACTGAACATTGTCCAATCATCCAAATATACTTCTAGGAACTTATGAATAAATTCTTTGAAAGTTATGACAATAACTCGGGAAAATACTACTAGTGAATTTTTCAATACAAAAGGAATAACTATATACTGATAACATCCCATTCCATTGAAAATGTTGTCTTATGTCTATCTTCATACGTATTCTTAATCTAATGATACCCATAGGATCCATCTGTGAATGAGTAAGCTTCCTATCCTCGTACATTCTCCAAAACTTCATTTGTAAACGGGGTGGGAAATAGGTCATNGGTGGGAAATAGGTCATGTAAGCAAGCATCATTCAATTTCCTCATATTAACACAAATTATAATTAAACCCATTTTCTTGTCCTAGACCACCATCAGATTGATCCATTCTGAATCTGTGACAGGTTCAATAATCCCAGCTTCCAACATCCTATCTATTTCTTCTTTTACTTTATTCTTATATACTGGTTTCAATCAGTATGGTCTCTTCTTTACTGGCTTGGAATTCGGATTCAAAGAAATCTTCATATCCCCTCGCTCCCTAGAAATCCCTTTCATGTATGAAAATGTAGTCGGGTATAGGTTTTGGTATTCACGCAGTAAATCAACAATCTTCTCGACAATTTCTTCATTCTAGTAATCTCCAATGTTTGCAAACTTGGGATTATCCTTTGTACCAATATTCACCTTGTGCATTTTCAACAATTTTGCATACACAATAGATTCAAGCTCTGGACCCTCTACTGCATGTTCTCCTTCAGTTTCTGGCGCTTGAAATTTTCTTGGGTCTTCTTCCTCCCGATATTCTCCAATAACATTGTTGCATTCAAAAACCTCTTCAACAATTGCATATAATCTAGGCACACTATATAAGGGTATTGATCCCATCAAGTTTTCTGATGTAAAACTCATATTCTTGATAACCTACAGAGCTGTATATTGCAAAGGATCATCATTTTCAAAATTCAAAGCTACCTTGAAGTTGTGAGTCATATCTTCCTAGTATTTTTTCCCTCTGCGGACTTCCAGTTTTATATAGTAGTTCTTTTGGATCATGTCCAGAGTGTGTACAAACAAGTGTGTCCATTCATGCTTAGGTACTGAACTCCATGTCATTGCACACTATGTAATATGATCTGTAGGAAAACTCAATACAATATAATTCTATGTAGGACATTCGGTATTTCTTTTGAAACTGACCTATAACAACCTTTTGGACTACTGCCATTTATCTATTATATCCTTATGCACAACCCACCATTTTGTAGGAGTCACTTTGAGTGCAACATCTAAAACTAGTAATCTCTATTGATCTGGCATCTGAAATTCAAATTATTTTACAAAAGAAGCCACATATGTTAGTCAATCATACTTTGGGGGATCACTTACCTCAGTTCCAATCCATCTCAATGAGCATGGAATTCAAGCACATTTCCTTGTAGATACTTCATGCAATCTCTTTTGCCAATTTTCCAGGGCTTCTTCTAAATCTGATGCGTAAGAACTGATACTTCGTCAACTGAGTACACCATCAGCTGTAGGAATAACTATCCCTGAGATCTTGTAGGCCCTCTTGCAGATGGTTCTCGAGGGATACAAACTTATCTAGAACTCCCATGACGATTTGAGAGACAATATCCATTGGAAACATCACATATAATATACCAAAAGAAAGATATTAAAATGATTTATCCAATGACACTGATCTGGTAGCAATATGATCACCCTGTGAAAAGTTATGAACTTTGTAGCCTTGTCATCGTCATGAAACCCCCCCAAAAATGGTTGATTTTAAATCAACGATATATTCACTTCCGAAACTTTGATTCAGACGATTTTGTTTTTTTAATTTGGGTGAAATTGTGAGAGGAATGCAGATCTATAATTGTTTTAGGAGAATTCAGCCCTAGGCACTACAAAAATAAAAAACTCTTGCGGTCATCTGCAATAAACACTGAAAATTTGCATATTTTTGAATGTCGATAACTTCACTTCTCGGACTTCATTTCAGATGTTTTTTTTTTTTTAAATTGGTTATTTTTTTTTATAGGAACTCATATCTACAACCTGGTTTTGCAAATTCTGCACAAAAAATTACAGAAATTTTGTGGAATGTCGCGGTCCTTGTTTTCTTCTTTGAAAAATATGCAAAAGTAGAAAAACATTTTCCCACACTTCCTGCCAAGGAAAGTTCTCTGATACCACTTGTTAAGTACCAAAGTTATGTGAATACAATCACCACACACACACACACTATATATATATATATATAACAATATAGAAAAATCCACTCTTTATTATATCAAACCCTTAGGATAGGGCAACACAATACAATGGATCCTATTATGAAAGGGATCCTCTCTTGTTCACTTGCCTCTTTAAGGGGGAAAACTCCTAATGAGCTACACGCTCCAAATAAAATACTTCTTCTCATATCTCATTACATTTATTTAACCCCTTTATATAGTGATACCAACCACCTAAGAACATTCTAGAGGAGGAATCTTCTAGAAGCAAAACCTTCAAAGAAGTCATTTTACATTTATTATATCTAACTACCATAGTGCGCCTTATTTAATACTATAGTGGATATAGTCCACCTTACATTGAATGGCCTATACTATTATCACTATGGGCCCTTCAAGCCCCCCACTACCTCTCTAACTAACTAATAGACTATGTATGCATCCACGATGCGTTCTCTCATTAGATCGAGTGTGCGACAATCCTTCTCGTCATGTTCCACTGACATAAAAAAATTACAAAATACATTTTTGGCATTGCTCTGATACTTATGCATCAAAGGACAAGCAGTAGGGTGATGACCCATCATTTTTCATATCTCACACTATACCCCTCCTCCTGGGCCCAAGGGATTCAAAACTCCTATAGCCAAAGATTATTTCAAAGATGGACACTCATTCTTATGATAACCTTATGTTCTACATGTAACACACCATACTTCGTTCCACTTTTCCTTCCCTTTAGCAAGTTCTTGCTACTGAATTTTAATGTTGCTAACTGCAACTGAACCCGATCCATCCCTCTTCCATTCTCTCCTACAGGGGATGTTTCTAACTTCATGGCGATCTCTAATGCTTCTGACTGCGATGTAATATTTTGTTGTGTCAATGGACATCGTATATGTGGAAAAAATCTTGCAATGAACCATTCCCTATGCTGCTCATCTGGAATTTGGAATGTCAACTGATCCATCAAGATCTTGAATATTTGACAAAAATCCCATACTAATTCATTATGTAACTGCTTGATCTCCTTTAGTTCTATAATACACTGCAACTCAGACTTAGGTTTTTGGAATTCTTTCAACAAGGCTTGCCTTATGTCTGCCAATGTTCTAGCGTGTCCTGCAGGTGCTGTGGAATCATACTTCATATACCAAAGTAATGTGTGGTCCCTGAATTTCGTCACTGACTGTGTGATCTTCGCGTCGTTATCCTGGATGTTCTTCATGGTCCATAATGCTTCATAGACAAACAAGTCATGTTTCAGATCTTTTGAACCTGCTCCGTGAAAGAGAGGCATTCTCAAAGTGGGGTCTAACCCCGCCATTGTGTTATGCACAATATTCCTTCTTGGTGTTCCTAACTAAATCTAGGTTATTGTACTACTTCCACTATTCTGACTACTTTAATGCTATCCTTGCTTCCTTCACTAACTACAATTGACAAAGTTTCTTCATACCTTCGAGATGCATAAGGGTTTGTGGGTTCAACGCAGAGTCTAGCTTGAGTGGGATGTAATGGATCTTCTTCAATTAGACTGAGCTATCTGTCTATGCACGGTATGATATAGAGAACTATGTCAATATCTTTTCCCTCAACCTCACTGTGTTTCCCTTCTCTATCAACCACATTCCTCTTCCTATTGTACCAAAACCTTTTTCCATTGTGCAACACTCCAATCTCTTATTTTGTTGCACCTTCCTCTTCTCTCAGCATTCTCAACCCATCAGTTCCCTATTCATTGTTTCTAAAATCCCTCTCTTCCATACACTCAGACCATCCCATGGTTAGATCCTAGTCCCCCTACGCGCGCTAAGGCACTTAGCTACTAAGGAAATCATATTCCATATTCACAACCCACTTATCACACAGAAACATCTTAACCCAAGTAGACAATGATTTAAAATATCTTCCGCACAAAACTTTAAAGAACTCCCTCTCAGCAGCGCTATATGACTAGGTACAATCTATAGAAAACTATGTAATATAACCCCCTAATACACTATCTAGACATAAAACAATTGTGCACGAGATCCGATTACTTATATTATTAAATTGCTAAATCAACTCAAGGGTCCAATTTCTTGGAACAACAGTTCAAAATGTTCTATTATTTTCAAATAACCTTTGCAACCACTCAACCAAAACTATCGGGAAATCAACAAAGAAAATTCCATGTAAATCTGTAAATACGTACCTCTGTAACCATTTCTCCAGACTGATCCACGGGTTCTTATTCTGATATTTGGAAAACCTGTACTCCTTCATATATAACCATTGTTCAATCTCTTCCTGAATCGATCTCCACATTCCCCTTAGTTTCATATCCCAGTCTCGACAATGGAACCATTTGTTGGTGTGCAGTGGGCAAACCCAAGGTTCAACATGAATTTACCAACAAAACCCTCAGATACTGTCCCTTTCGGCGTCACCTACAAGTAGGTGAAGTCTCACCCAAGGAATCTATGGGGACTGCAGGAACGAGGTTTCCATAGTGATGAAGGGATGGGAGAAATTCATTCTACCCATTCTACTCAACAGTCATTCATCAATCCTTATATTTTGTGCGCAAAAACATATAACATATAACAAATGCATAATAACACAAAGTAAATCATATGCACACAATACATTGAACAATCAAACACATAATAGCATAACACAAAGACACCATATTTAATGTGGTTCACCCAAGATGGACTACATCCACAACGATTGACTTCTTTATTATATTATTTTATTATATTATTCAGAGTCATTCCTTACAAAATATGTGCACTGTGCTCATGCATTATTCTCTTTCCATTCTCCTATCCCTATTTGTTTCTATTCACCCTTTCATTCTCCCATACATTGCATACTCACATACATGCCTACTGAACTCTTCTCATAATGACTCTTTCACACTCGACTCTCTCTCTCTAACCCAAAAACCCTTACATATTTATACAATTACATTAGGGCTTAGCCTGTATCAATGGACCAAAAATGCCTAACAACTTCGAATTGTCTTCCTTATTTTGCGTGTGTCGATCTCGAAAATGTGCTAACTTTATTTCCTTTCTTTTGCACACGTCGATCCCTAAAAGTGCGCCAACTTCCTTTCCTTCTTTTGCACACGCTGCACAATTCCCAAAACTGGTCCCAAAATGTCTTGTCCCAACAGAGTTTGTCGTTGAGTCTTTATGTGTTTGTATGCAGGTTTCAATGGAGATAGGTACATATACGCATGTTTTATTAAAGAAAGGTGTGTACATATTGCAAAGCATGAAAGTTCGGGGTTGTACAACAAACCAAGAGTTGTTAGGGTTTGCAAGTGTTGTCTAAAGTTTTCTATATTTCTCTATGGGACATTTTCCTATTAAGGGATACCTTGTAATCTTTGAGTTTATTTGAATGACAAGCTTAGTTGATGGGAATAATATATTTGTGTATTGTGTATGAGATTTGGTTTTCCAATATTACTTTTGCTATTTTTTTGAGTTGATTATTCCAGCAAGTGTATTATGTTTTGTGAGCTACTAATTTGATTTACAACAAGGAAATAATTAGATAACATAATACCAAGGTGTTGGGATTAGAAATTCAACATGGTATTAGATCTCTCACTCTAAGAGGAAGCCATATTTTAGATCCATAGTAGTTGAAAAAAAATCTATCATATCTGCAAGGAGATCTCAACAGATCTATAACCAATAGTCAAAAATCAGGGGTTGGATTACAGGGGCAATTTAAACAACAACTTATTTCCAGGGTAGGTTATTAGATCTAAGGGATGGATGTAATATCCCTAGGCCGAACCCAATTGTAAATGCAAATGTACTAAAGCTGGTGATTTGTTTGATATCATTTTTGTATGCACCTTTCATGGCATAGTGCGCGCATGTACTACGCAGTAAAATGATGAAGTGTGCACATTCCAGGATACCACGCGCAACAAATTAAGTGCGTGCAATTTTGAGGCCAGGGAGCCTTTGTGTATATGTGTGTTTTATAGGTTGGTGAGCTAGTTATTATAAGCTAGGAGGATTATGTTTTAATTAGGCAGAAGAGCCTAGATGTTAAAGTCCAGTGCGACTATTTTTGTATATATGTCTCATCATTAATATAAAATACATCGATGCGCACAGACCAACCACGATAAAAAGAGTATGTGGGACTAAAATCAACTAGTTAGGGAAAGGAGGGGGAAAAAAGTTAAGGAAAAGGGCTAAGCTAGGGAACTTAAACCAAAAATGAATATTATATTAATTTTCTTTAAATCATAAAGTATGGGGAATTATTTTATCCTAAGTTCCAAAGTTGGGGACAAGTGGGCCAAAGTAGCTCCCAACATGACAAGTGTCAAGTTGGGGACATGCATATATATTGTTTGGACTTAGTTCATTTTCCATCATTCCTTCCATCATTCAACCATTCGATGATCATTCACACACTCATTGAGCTATCCTTCGTACTTTTCTTTCATTGTACCTGAACCTGTATACATATCCATACTTGTTTATGTAGTTGGTTAGCTGGGAAGATGGATTGAAGAAGCGGGTTGTCAAGCCCATGGGATATTGAAGAGGCGGGTTGTCAGGCCCATGATAAATTTCTCTCTGGGTGAGAGAATTGCTAGGATTTGATTTCCTGAAGGTGCTAAACTGTAGCTACACAGCTTTGAGACTTCTTGTTCACCTATTGCTGAAGCCTGGAAAGGAAGTGGGGCATCCGAAGGAATGTTGAGCAGAGAAGGGGCACACTTCCTGGGGTGGGAAAAGCATGTGGGGAATGAGAGACTGTAGGCTGTTAGTTTGAGTTGGCACCCGTGATGGAGTCTTTCCTATTTTCTATGAACCATTAGCTTGGCTAGGAATCCCTTTACCCGGGTTGAGATTAGTCCCAGCTCGGGGGTGACCCACTGCTGAGAGTGATGAGCAGTGTGGTCTAAGGCTGGGAGGTTCGTGGAAGGTTTGCATGCAGTTGGTGATATTATTACCAAGATAAGTGTCAATTGTGTGATAAATTTACATGCTGCATTATTATTTACGTGTTTATTTTTATGGGTTTATCTTATGTGTGGTTATAATTGTCTTTACATTTATGGGTATTTCCTGTATATGCTGCATGTATACATATACTGTCATTTCCGTATGAATCTATGCATTTATAGTATGTATTTGTCTGTTTACGTTTTATATATAATGTTCTGCAAGTGTTTTGTGTGTATATGTTTTAATTGCATGCAGTTCGAAAAATTTATGTGGCATAGCTCAGTTGGATACTGGGTATGTTACAATATGTTGAGAAGAGAATAAAAAGGGTTTTTTGGAGTAGCATGGCTCGAAATGGGTGGTTGGGGATGTTACAATATGGTATTAGAGCTTCAGTTTTCAACACTGATCCTGGATGGGCCGAGCAAGTTGAGTTGTAGCGAAATTTCACAAAGGATTTATTTCGAAGTGGCCAAATTTCAATTTGTAGAGCGTCCATGGTAAAAAGTAACAACAATTGGGCGGAATTAGGAAAAATCCCCAATTTATGTTGTTAAATGCATGGGAAAATTGAGAAATCCAGCCATGTGGTGAGATATTATTGAGTTAATATCTATTCTAGCAAATTCAGACCTGGAATTGGTCGAATTTGAAGTTATAGTGAAGCCATGAAAGATGGAGCAAGTTTGGTGGTTAAAATTCTCAATTTGTAACTTGAGTTTGGAAAAAAAATTGTTCCAGAAATGTCAAACCACAACGATTTGTTGTTGCAGAGGTTGAACTAGTGTTATCGGGGTGAAATTGAACAAATTTCATAGTTGCAGAATGTCTATGGTAGAAATTCGGAAAAATTTAGGAAAAATCCCCAATTTCTGCAGTGGAATTCATGAAGAATTGATGTGCAGTAAAAAGCTTGTGATATGTAAATATTGGTGTGCTAGTGCGCGAGTGGAAAAATATTGGTATGCTGGTGCACACGCTAAATTTTAGCACCGCACGGAAAAATGTTGGCGTGTTGGTGCGTGCACTAAATTTTGGCACCGCGTGGAAAAATGTTTTCGTGATGGTGCACACACTAAATTTTGGCACTGCGCTGAAAAATGTTGGTATGCGAGTGCACGCACTAAATTTTGGCGCCGCGCGGAAAAATGTTGGTGTGCGGGTGCGCGCACTAAATTTTGGCGCCGCAGGGGAAAATGTTGGTGTGCGGGTGCACGCACTAAATTTAGCATTGCCCGGTGTGCATACACATAAAAAGGTGAGTGTGGTGCACACACACATAATAATGGGGCACGTGGTATGCACAGTATTGGCAGAGCACAGAGTAGTTTGGTTGGTACACGTGCAATATGAGTATATGTTGTCACGTGACAATTTAGTTAATGGTGCACGCAGACTATTGGTGTGCAGTGGGGGCATACTAAAATTTGGCATGGTGGAGCGCATAGAGTGAAATGCACGCAGAATATCAGCTCGTGACACAAAAATTGCATGCAACAAGTAATAGTGCAAAAACCAAAATTTTGCACGGTGGATATTGGCACATGACACAAAAGTAATGTGCACCAGTTATTGGCGCGACAGAGAAGTGATGCACAGTGGTTATAGGTGTGTGGAGTAGGGATTACCTTGTGGTGGTGTTTCACATGTTATATATGGGTGTACAGGTTGAAATTTGTGCATGCAAAGTCATTTCGATAGTGAACAACAACATAAAATCAATGATTTTTCTGCGGTGTTTTATATAATTTGAACGTCACCTTTTTATAGAGCGTTTTTTAGGCCCTTAAGAGCGTTTTTATCTACTAAAAAACCACGAGGAAAAATATACCAAGGTACACTCTGTATTATATCTCAAATAAAAGAGCTCAGAGAGATCTTTCTATTGGTATAAATCGTTCGTCAATCAGAGCTTTTATGAGAAAGTTACAACACAAACAGTGGAGGGTAAATTTTAAGATCCAACTAACTTCAAAGAGCCATAACTTTCTTCTCCGGAATCCGATTGAGGTGCATGAGAAGTCAATGGAAAACTATTGAAACATAGAAGACATTCCTAGAGCTGAATTAAATTTCTGGGCATGTTAAGAATGTTTAATATGGAAAAGAAGGTACATGTAGCATTCCAGACCAAAAACACAAATTGGCCTAGAACTTCAGCAGCCTGTAACTAGCAGCCCGGAACCAAGAAAAAGGTGAAACTTGAACAAAGTGTCCATAATATATATATGAAGAAACTCAATTGAGATCCTATGAAAATTCCAATGGAGTAGGTGCAAAAACGCTTAATTACAGTGCAAAGTTGCGCCAAGTTGAAGTGTGAAAGAAAAATTAATGGGCAATTTTCAAATAACCATAACTTTCTATTCAAGAATCAGAATTGAGAATGGGAGAAGGCATTGGAAAGGTGTTAGAATGTGGAATCTAAATATTCACCCAGAAAATTGATCTAGGCATTTAATTTTCTAGGAAATCAGAAGAAATAATTCTGATATATTATTGAACCAGAATGGTTCATATATTTTCATGAAATTGTTGAAACAGTTAGCCTGGCAAAGTTTTGTTGGCTTCACATTTTGCAGAGTTAACAACAACTAGATCAGATCAATATCAACATAGAGTCCAAAGAAATGGAAGATGCATAGGGAAATTTCATCCAGGAAGATGAGATCATAGGGATGGATGTCCATTTGGGAATTGAAGGAACAAACTCCAATGGACATGGAGAAGGAAGGGATGAAAACATGAATATGTTAGAGACCATTAAAAATTTGTAGAGGGATGTCCAAAGCCATAAAGTTGATAATGAAAGGCTTATGAGAGCCAAGGAGCAACAATAGGACTTTAACATGAAGCTAATGCGGAGCTTGAACATAATAGAAAAGAAATTGGATAAGGAGAGTGGCTCAAACAAATCAGGAAGTCACATGCCTCTTGATGAGAAAAGAAGAACAAGAAGTGTTATCAGACATCACCATCACTCCCTGAGGCATTCCAATAAGAAGGAAAATAACAACTCAAGTCTATCCCCTGTCAGGAAGCATATGAGGTATGGGGTGGATGAAATACGGGGAGAAATGAACAAAATCAAACTGCCTACATTTGATGGTGAGCACAAGAAGTATGAAGATGTAGAGACATGGTTACTGGGCATGAGAAAGTATTTTCAATTGCTAATTATTCATCTCATGCAGAAGGAAGAATTTCCATCTATCAACTCAAGGAAAAGGCATCCATGTGGTGGGATTAGCTTGTGTAGGTGCAACACTTTAAAGAGAAAAGTATTACTTGGAGAGAATTTAAGAAGTATTTTGAGAAGAAATACTTGACTAAGAGATACTATGACAAAAAAATGAAAGAGTTCTTTGAACTCAAGCTTGGGATTATGACCATAGATGAATATGAAATAATATTTTTAGAACTGTTGAAGTATGTCTCTTTCATCAAGGATGAGACAGTTAAGATTCAGAGGTATTTGAGTGGATTGCCATCATTCATCAGTGAAAAAATACAGTATGATGATACCAAGACATTGGAGGAGACCATAAAGTGAGCTAAATGCCTATATGATCAACAAAGAGCAAGACCAACTTTCCAAAAAACTTGGGAAGACAAAAATAAATTCAAGATGGATCAGAGGAAGAAGGGAACTAAGCCACCATTCTTTAGAAATAATACTCAGGGACAACCAACTTCTAGAGAACCCAGAACGATTGAGATAGGGGGTCAAAGGCCAAGGAAACCACCTATTCAATGCTGGGGTTGTAAAGGATATCATATGTTCATAGATTGTCTTCACAGAAGTGAAAAAGTGAGGACTGTTCACAATGTACAACAAGCTGAAATAGTGGAGGACATGGGAAGAAATGTACCAAGGATCTATGCAGCCCTGGACAACAAGCAAACAGATTATCAGTCACATATGATTGAAGTGGAAGGTATGATCAACAACCAAGCCATTGTTATTTTAATTTATTCAGGAGCTAGTGATAGTTATATATATCCTAAGATGGTGGAAAGTTTGCATTTTCCAAGAAGAAAGCATGAAAAATCTTGGTTGGTGCAGTTGGCTACCGGAGCCAAAAGAAAAGTTAATGAGATGGTTAAGTCATGTCTTATGGACATGAATGGACTGAACACCAGGGAAGATTTGAACATCCTTCCTTTAGGTTCCTATGAATGTCTAATTGGGATGGATTGGTTGGACTAGCATCATGATATCCTAGACTATCATAACAAGGCATTTACTTGCTTGGATGAGGAAGGGAACCTAAGGAAAGTGTAGAGAATTCCTAGGGTAGTGACCATCAGAGAAATTTCAGCATTGCAGCTGAAGAAATGTTACAGAAAAGGGTGTCAAATATTTGCAGCTCATATGGAAGAGACACCTAGAGATAAGGTGCCAAATTTGGAAGATCATGCAGTCCTGGAAGAATTTGAAGATGTGTTCAGGGAGGTACCAAGGCTACCTCCAAAGAGATATATTGATTTCTATATAAATTTAATGCCTAGAGAAACTCTAGTGTCAAAGACTCCTTAAATAATGAGTACACCAGAGTTGAAGGAGTTGCAAATGCAGCTTGAAGAAATTATGAAAGGGTATATATGCCCAAGTGTGTCACCTTGGGGTGCCCCAGTCTTGTTCGTGAAGAAGAAATATGGGACATTAATATTATGCATTGATTTCAGACAGTTGAATAAAGTGACTGTAAAAAACAAGTATCATCTGCCAAGGATTGATGATCTCTTTGACCAATTGAAGGGTGCAAAGATATTTTCAAAGATAGATCTCAGGTCAGGATACCATCAAGTAAGGATTAAAGAGGAAGATATCAGCAAGACCTCCTTCTGGACAAGGTATGGTCATTATGAGTTCACAGTGGTGCCATTTGGGTTGTCAAATGCACTAGTTGTTTTCATGTGCTTAATGAATGGTGTTTTCCGAGAATATTTAGACATGTTTGTCATTGTCTTTTTGGATGGCATTCTTGTATATTCCAAGTCAAAACAAGAGCATGAGCATCATTTGAGGATGGTGTTGAAAGTATTAAGGGAGCATCATTTGTATGCCAAATTGAGAAAGTGCTCATTTTATCAGAAGAAAATTCATTATTTGGGACATATCATTTCAGAGGATGGGATAACAGTGGATCTTGAGAAGATAAAATCCATTAGAGAATGGTCAGTGCCAAATAATGTGACAGAGGTTAGATAATTCATGGGTCTTGTAGGCTACTATAGGATATTTATTGAAGGATTCTCAAAGATTGCACATCCAATCACTTCCTTACAAAAGAAGGGTGTGAAGTTTTAGTGGACATTGGATTGTGAAAAGAGTTTCCAACACTTGAATCAATTATTAACAAGTGCTCCAATACTAAGGATTACAGACCCAAATGAAGACTTCATTGTATGCACAGATGCATGTAAAGAAGGACTTGGTGGAGTCCTCAGTCAAAATAGGTTTGTTATATGTTATGAATCAAGGAAGTTGAAGGAGCATGAAAGACACCATGCCACTCATGATTTGGAGTTGGCATCCATAGTGCATGCCTTGAGGAAATGGAGACAATACCTCATGGGGAAAAGTTTTGAGCTGAGAACAGACCATAATGGTCTAAAATATTTATTTGATCAGCCAACTCTAAATGTTAGGCAAAGCATATGGTTATAATTTCTAAGTGAATATGATTTTGATATAAAGCACATCAAAGGGAAAGAGAAAAAAGTGGTTGATGCACTCAACAGAAGAGTGCATGAATTGCATGCTACAACCATTAGCATGTACCAATCAGATTTGAAGGAAAGAATTTTAGAAGCTACAAAATTATATTTGCAATACAAGAAATTAGTGGCAAAATTACAGCAAGGTAATTTGCAGCAAAAAATTGAAGAATACAAGCTAGATAATGATGAAATTCTCATGTACAGGGGCATAATTTATGTACCAAATTCCCATGAATTGGAAAATCTGATATTGAGAGAAATGCATAATGTACCTTATGCTAGACACCTAGGTTATCAGAAAACTATTGCAGTTGTTAAGAGCCAATATTATTGGCTAGGAATGAAGAAAGAAGTTGTAGATTTTATTACCAAATGTTTGGAATGTCAAAAGGTAAAGGCTGAGCATAGACACCTAGCTGGGTTTCTACAACCATTACCCATTCCTGAGTGGAAATGGGAAGTTGTAACCATGGATTTTATCGCCAAACTTCCCAGAACAAACAAACAACATGATTCTATCATGGTAGTGGTGGATAAGCTTACTAAAGATGCCCATTTTATTCCAGTTAAGCTCACTCACAAGGCAGCCAAAATTGTTGATGTTTATATGACATAAATTGCTCAATTGCATGGCATACCCAAGACAATTGTGTTTGACAAAGATCCAAAATTTACCTCAAATTTTTGGAAAGGATTATTTAATGGATTTGGAACAAATTTGAATTTTATCACAACTTATCATCCAGAATCAAATGGACAGATAGAGAGGGTGAATCAAGTGATTGAGGATATGTTGAGGATGTATGTGATGGATAAACCATCTAAATGGGAAGACTACCTACACTTAGTAAAGTTTGCTTATAACAATGGGTACCAAACATCTCTAAAGATGAGCCCATTTGAGACACTTTATGGCAGAAAGTGCAACACACTGGTAAGCTGGGATAATCCAGCAGATAGAGCAATGGTTGGGCCATATTTACTCTGGGAAATGGAGGAAAAAATGTTGAAAATAGAACAAAATTTAAAGGCTACCCAAGACAGGCAGAAAAGATATGTTGATAAGGGAAGAAATCAGGGAATTTAAAGTTGGGGATCATGTATTCTTGAAAGTGAAAGCCAACAGAAGTTCTTTGAAGTTGGGAAATTGTTCAAAGTTGGCAGCTCACTATTGTGGGCCGTTTGAAATCCTAGAGAGAATTGGTCCAGTAGCTTATATGATTGCATTGCCTGCATCTATGTCTATTCATAATGTATTCCATGTATCATTGCTCAAGAAATATATACCTAATGCTAATCTTGTTATTGATTGGAATGTGATTCAGGTGGAGCAAGAAGGCGTTTTCCAAGTGCATCTGGTATGCATTCTGGATCGGAAAATCAAATAGCTCCGGAATCGAGCCATAGGGCTTGTAAATATCCAATGGACCTGGTACGATCCTGAGGATGCTACTTGGGAGCATGAGGATACAATGTGGGCAGAATACCCACATTTTTTTGAGGATTTTTGAAATTTTGTTGTATATGTGTACATAATGCACTGAGGACAGTGCATAAATAAGGGGAGGGTATTGTAATATCCCTAGGCTGAATCCAATTGTAAATGAAAATGTTATAAATATGGTGAGTTGTTTGATATCAATTTTGTTTGCACCTTTCATGGCATAGTGCGCGCATGTACTACGCAGTAATATGATGAAGTGTGCACATTCCAGGATACCGCGTGCAACAACTTAAGTGTGCGCGATTTTGAGTCCAGGGAGCCTATGGATGTCGAGCCTTTAAAACTACTCTCTACCTGGCAAAATGGCAGAGGAGGTCAGGACTACATTGCTAAGATATTGGACCGATTTTTTATTTCAGACGATCTAGCGTTGTCATGGGTCAGATACAAAACTTGGGTATGCAATTTAAAGATTTCTGATCATATGCTTGTGATCCTCCATTTGGAACAAGAAATAGGAAAGGGTTGCTACCCTTTTAAATTTAACTTTGTTTGGCTTGAGGAACCAGAGTTTGTAAATTTAGTGAGACAAACTGGAATGGACTATTGGGAAATGAGATTTTAAATCCTATGGATTCATTGGTCAAAAAGCTAAAGTTACTTAAGTCTATGGTGATAAATTGGGAAAGAAAGAAAGAACTAGAAGCAAAGGAAGAACTGGTAAAGATTGAAATGGAATTGGATACAATGTACACTAAGTTTCCAAGGGGTTTTGAGAAGGAGGATGACAAAGTGTTGGTACTAGAAAAAGAAAAAAGAAAAATGGTCCTACTGAGACAGGAGGAGGAAACTTGGAGGAAAAAGAGTAGGCTAAACTGGTTGGCTTCAGGAAACATAAATACTAAGTTATTTCATGCCTATGCAAACTCTAGAAAGCAGATCAATACCATCTGGGATATTACCAAGGAAGATGGAACTGTGATCACTTGTAATCAAGGTCTACAAAAGGAAGCAGTTGGATTTTTCCAAAATATATTCAAGGCATAGGAGAACCTTTCTATTTTTTATCAGTTAGCAGTATTAAGGAATTATCCTAGAATGTTCTCAAAGGAAGAAGGGAACATAGTGGTTGAACCAGTAACTTTAGAAGAAATACTGTCAACACTAAAAGGCTTTAGTGCTTCAAAAAATCCTAGGCCGGATGGCTGGACTGTAGAATTTTTTCTGGCTTTTTTTTATCTAATGGGAAATGATATTTTGGAGATGGTTGAAGAAACCAGGAGGAAAGGTATGGTTAATGGAGCTTTGAATACTACCTTCCTTTCTCTATACCTAAGAGTGATAAACCAGAGTCCTTTGGGGGGTATAGACCAATTGCTTTATGTAACTTGGTGTATAAGATCATAACCAAAATTATTGTTTCTAGAATAAAATCTTGTATGTCTTGTGGAATTTCTAAGGAACAATTTGGATTTATTGAGGGAAAACAAATAACTGATGCCATTGGTGTAGTACAGGAAGACTTACACAGTATCAAGGTAAAAAATATCAAATCTCTGGTCCTAAAACTGGATTTGATAAAGGCTTATGATAGAGTGGACTGGGGGTTTCTAAGGCTTGTATTGCTACAGGTGGGATTGATTTTAGAAGCTACAGACTGGATTCTAGGGTGTGTGACTTTGCAAATTTTGATGTGTTGATCAATGGTAGGCCCACAAGTTTCTTTAAGAGTACAAAGGGATTAAGGCAAGGGTGCCCCTTATCTCCTTTACTTTTTCTACTTGTTGTAGAAGGGTTAAGAAGAGCCATATAGGAGCAGGTTAGTGATAAGAAAATAGAAGGAGTCTATGTGGGAAGAGGGTTAAGAATTATCCATTTGATGTTTGTGGATGATGTAATTATTTTTGGGAGTGGAAACATTACTGAATGGGTAGTTTTCAAGGAAGTTCTGGAATTATTCTGCCAAGTGACAGGGATGGATTTCATCCCACAAAACTCATCATTCCTAGAAGCAAGATGGAAAGCTGAGGATCTTTCTTTGTTGAAGGAGTTATTTCCCTTTGAAGTAAAACCAATAGATGTTGGTTTTAAGTATCTTGGGTGTTTTTTAAAACCAAATTTTTATACTAAGGCTGACTAGATCTGGCTGGAGAAAAAATTTGAAAAACAAATATCAAATTGGAGTCATAGATGGCTTACTTTAGGGGAAAGGTTCACACTTGTTAAAGTTGTTCTCGCAAGCATACATGTGTATTGGATTTCTCTGGTGAATATTCCAAAAGGTATACTAAACAATATTAGAAGGAGGATGTCTAGTTTCTTGTGGACTAGTAAAAAAC
>SNQJ01S0055503.1:180421-192026 GCA_010110895.2 Picea sitchensis
AGTGGGTGCTAGAGAAACACAGGGAGTTGGTGCTTCCTTATAGTTGGTGCTAGAGAAAATAGAGAGTTGGTTCTCTCAACAAGTTGCAGCTTGCAAAATAGAGGTTGTAGCCTCACAATGAGTTGGAGCTCATATGTATCATAATGTACAGAATGTAAAGATTACTTATCATACCAAGAAGAAGAGGTTTTTATCCTTTATGGGTTTCCTCAGGAAATATCTGTCTCTGTATATTTCATATGTGTGACTGATGTCGAATGTTCTATTGCTTACCTCCCTACATTATTGTGATTGTCATTAAGTTCTCTACAAAGAGTTTGAAATAAGCATAATTGTTTAAGCACGGTAACAACTGATTCACCCCCCCCCTCTCTTAGTTGTCCAACAATCTCAATCAAAGATGATGGTATGTGGTATCTGTTGGCCCTTGGTTATGTAAGAAAGTGAAGATTAAGGAAGAAAGGCAAAGTATGAACTGCGGGAAAGGCACATAAAGCGAGGAAGGGTCGAAGTGGGTAAAGAAGCAGAAAAGAAGGAATGAAGTAAGGAAAAGCAAGTCATTGAAAGAGAAGGTCAAGGAAGATAAAGAAACAAAGAAAATGGATTGTGGACAACCTAGCAAGCAGAAAAAGACACCAACGAGTGTTTTGGAGTACTTCATGGAAAAGAAGGAAGGACAGGCTGGCAAAGCCCTAAAAACACGGGTCAAGTGGACCTAGGGTTTTGGACCTAGGGTTTTGACACCTAGGCTTCAATCTAAGGTTGTCCAAGAGTCATGTAATCTATAAATAAAGTTCTAGAAGAGTCAAGACGGTTGGTCATTGGTTACTACTATTGTTTATGAGAGAGATATTGAGATAGAAGTATTGTGCATTCTTGTATTCTGGATATTTAGTTGGGTGTGAAGATCAACCCTGCAACTGGATGCGTAGGGAGGGGAGATAGAGAGAACGAGAGAGAGAGAAATCTATAGCTAAGTGCACAGATAGAACTGTATGTTTTCATCTAATATATCAAGAAATGCAGTTATGTGGACGTAGCCCTAGGGAGAGGGTGAACCACGTAAATCTTGTTGTTCTTTGTGGTTGATGTGTGTATTTTCTATCTGTTATATTGTTATTGCATGGATGTTTTCCTTATTAAATATAGGATATATAACTAGCTTCGCGAAGATAAGTAGGAGACTGTTAAGGGATCTCTAGGTTACATTGCGTTGTTGTTCTGGATTCACTTGCATTTCCTCTGGTTGTAGACACCTGTGTCCTGCAACCCCCCTATTTCTACTTCGGGTGAGATTGCATCTACTTCGTAGGTGTTTTCAAAAGGGCTAGTAGTTAGGTCTTGTTGGTGCGATGTCAGAGTTGAACCCTGGGTTTGCCCCTGTGCCAACAAATGGTTCCATTGTTGGGACCGTGATCTTCTTGAGGGAATGCCAAGGTGGTTTCCATCAAATACGAAGATTCAGAAGTGGATAGAAGAACAAGAAAGGGACTTCATCGAAGCCCAGAACAAGAACCCTAACATTAGTACAGAAGACTGGTTGGGAAGGTACATCTTTACCGATGTGCATGAGATTTTCTTTGGAGGAGTTCATAAGGAGTTGTATGAGTGATTAGCCAGATTAGCAGACACCCAGTTTGAGATCAGATATAGACCACCTGTGGTTTGGACAATGATGTTGATCAAGAAAGTCAAGAGAGTTGATAATGCTATGTCTAGAGAAGTAGATCTCTGGTTCGATAGCACTATTGGAGGGTACATTAATGAGTTTTCTATTGAGAGAGTAGAATCATATAGTCAAGCAGAGAGGTATTTCTTTAAGGGATCCAGCGGGAAGTTTTATGCTTCTTGAAGTTAAAGATTAATATTCTATTGCACGAGAAGAATATCTTGAAGATACAGTAATCAGTTAGATTTTAAAGCTAATGTTCAAGAATTCAAACAACGACAGTGACACCGAGACTGGACTCATGCGCAGTGGGAGATTGTTCAAAGAGGTTCCTCTAGGAAACCTATTTAAGCATAATTACATAGACAAGGGATTCTATAGTGGAGAAGAAGTAGATCTAACAGACGAAGAGTATTCAGAGTCCGCAAGGGAAGAGGAAGTAGAGACTGAAGAACTTCGCCAAGGAGAACCAGAAACTTCAGGTACTGTGCCTACTGTTGAAGTATTATTACTCCTCCTATTGTTTTAGAAACATTAAGTAACAAGAGTAACCAAATTAGTTAGAGCAATCAGAGTACGGTTACAAGCAGTTTAGTACATACCCAGTCAAGAAACCAAGGAAGATCTATGGCAGATGAAATGAGGTTACCCATCTTCAGAGGAGATGAATCTAAAGATCCTGACCAGCATTGGTTCTTATGTGAAGTTGTATGGAGCATCAAGCAAGTCATTGACAAAGTTGTCAAGAGAGATTAGTTCAGTACTACCTTGAGGGATTGTGCACTGAGCTGGTACATGAAGTTTTCTGCAGGATTTGCACAACCTAAGCCACTTAATGACATCAAGACTGTGTTGAGTGTGGAGTTCAAGAAACCTAAGTCGGAGTCGCAGTGTATTACAGAGTTGAAGGAGATCAAGAAAAAGGTGACTGGACCTATTTGGGAATTTGTTCAGAGGTTTAAGAACCTAACAAGCCATTTAAGTTTTCAAATTCCAGATGAGCAGCATAAAGAATGGTTCATCGCTACCTTATTTCCACACATCAAAGTGTCTCTTATGCAACAGAAGGTCGCTTCGCAGGCTGAAGCATTGGAGATCGCCATGAAACTAGAAGCAGCCCCTGTAGGAGAAACCAACCCAGGTATGAGTCAGATTTTGAATTGGCTAAATAGTTTATCTTTACAGGTCAAAGACATGAAGAAAGATGAAGGAAAGGAGAAAAGAGAATATATCTAGTGTATCAGATGTAAATCAGAGGGCCACGATAAAGAACATTGTCCATTATTTAATGAATACTTGGCCTCTAGAGCTCCTAACCCTTTGAAACAAGATATTGTACCCTGGTGCGAGGTATGCATAACTAGACATAGCCCTGGTGAATGTTATTATATGAAAAAATATATCCAAACCCCCACCAATCTTTATTGTACATTCTGCAAATCTATGGGGCATGATGAGAAGGATTGTAGGGCTTGCGACCTCATGCATGAAATATCAATGGATACATATAGAATTCAAGGAGAATTACAGCAGGAAGGAAATTTTGTGCATTTCAACTCCCCACGAAGAGGAAACTTCAACCCTTGTGGTGGATTCAGAGGAAGAGAACAAGGAGGAGGCATGGGTCGAGGTCGAGGTTGAGGTCAGATTATTTGCTATAATTGTGCCCAGCCAAGTCATTTGGCAAGGGATTGTCAGAACCCTTGTACTACTTGAAACTATTGTAACTCGTTTGATCATGTTATCAAAGAATGTCCAGTGTTGTTAGCTAAACTCCAGGACAGACGAAGAGGAAACAAACAAGTCCAACTAATATTAGCAGAACCTCGTGGTGAGGACCCCAGAGTCATTGTTATTACTAGAGGAGGCGTTGTTACATGAGAAGATAGGGTGACTCCATGAAGGACTATAGAGGGATCATGGATCCGAAGAGCTGCAGAGAAGGCACAATTGTTTGACCCAAGGAGAGAAAGACATACTTTTGACGAAGCAAGGAAAGAATTTATAGGAGAAAAAGCTTCTTCATCTAAGGCACAACCAGAAGTAAATGAATGTGAAATGCCTCCGGCATTTGATCAATCTTCGCTAGATGGAAAAGGAAAAGAGGTAAGCAAGCTCATGGACTTCCTATATACTTGTATCAATTTGATTAAATATGAGAAAGTTGTGCAAGAGCTACAACACCTGGCAAGACAATATGAAATTGGGAGAATAGATCCCCTGCTGAGTAGAGCTATGAATCAAGTATCTAGGAAAAGGAGGACAAACAAGGAACTTCACCTTAGTGTTTAGATTGGAGACTACGACGTGGACTATGTAGTCTTTGACTTGGGATCAGAAGTAAATGTTATGACAAAGCGAACTTGGGCACTGGTGGGAAAACCTAGATTGATTTACTCCCCTATTTGGCTCGGGATGGATAATCAACAGGCGGTGAGCCCCTTTGGAAGACTAGAGCATGTCCCTATAGAAATCGACAGGGTAAGGACATTTGCAGACTTCAAAGTGATTGAGATTGTTGATGATAGTTGTCCCTATCCTTCGTTGTTAGGAATTGATTGGTCTTTCAACAATTCGAATATTGTTTACCTAAAGAAGAGAAGAATGACATTCGAAGGTAATGGCCTTAAGTTCATTTCACCTCTAGACCCAGATGAAGCTCGCAGATACATAGAACCTATCAGGGAAGAATACCATGCGTGTGAAATAGAGAACATCTATAAACTAACAAAAAGATAGCAGGATTACATTAATCCTACATCAGATGGAAATTTCAGCTAGCGAAGTGAAATTGCATGCTTGTTGCGCCTCTTCCATCACCTTAGTGATAAAAATAGAGGTGCTTGCAAGATCAGTTGGGTATGATAAGAAGGACAACTGCAAGGAAAAGAGTTAGGGAAAGAAATAAAAAAACTACAATTAAGAATTAAACTAAGAAATGCAATAACAACTAAATTCATGAGCATAGGGACATAGAAACAAAAAGAACCAACCATAAGACCTATGTCACCAATGTTGAGGCTGATATATTAGTGAAACAATACACCAAGAATAAAGGGGACTATGAATCCCTTCTGCCTCCAAGGGAGGGCTCTTGGACCCCCACTAGCTAGCTCTTCTTACAACAAAGAAAAATGGAAAATGATGAAAGAACTCTTTACAAATCCACTCAATGGGTGAGATGGATTGTCCAATGGAATGGTGAAAATATGCTCTTGACAAGGATGGAGTCCTCAAGAGAATAGAAGCAGCATAACATTACTTTGAATTCCTTGAGTCCACCTCGGGAGTTTTGACATGTTTCATGTCTCGAAGTCGTGACAAACGAAGTCCCAAAATACCGACATTCATCCTATCTAAAAGTTTGCTTCGAGGTTTCTCTCATCCATTGATCATATTACAGTTTTGGATTAAAGAAATGAAGAATGAGCGAATAAGGTCCATTGGATTTGGAGGACAATGGAGGATAGTTGGATCAAGACTGTTGGTCAGTGAACCTTGTCTGCTAGAATGTGTGGAAGACCACGTCAGCAAGAACATGTGGCACAATAAGACACTGACAAGTATCAAGATGATATGGAATTTTAGGCACGTGTATATCATGAATATCAAAGACACATGGTAGCCAATAGGATTGTGACATGTCATCAAGCGACGTAAGGGTTTACGTCACCCCCGGGAGTCTCACTTCGAAGTTTTGCATTGTAAGAAAAAACTCAAGTGTCCGGAAGTCCCGAATGTCGAAACTCTGAAAGGGACACACTTCAGGTGATTTACAGTCACCAAGAGTTGAACTATTAGAGGTCACGAAGATTCGAAGGAAAAACGCTGAAATCCCGACAGCCACACATCTCAACGCCTGATTAAGACACAGTCATTCGATTAAGGAAAGAAGTGATCAGATTAAGGTTTAAGATGGCCCGTTGATATCTTCCATGGAAGAGATGTGAACCAACTAATCATATCGGTGATATCACAACCAGGAGTTTTGAAAGGAGTAATGTCTCGAAGACTCGATGGCCAAAACGCTGAAATCCCGACAACCATCCATCTCATCGTGTGATCAAGTCACAGTCGTCGGATTCAACAGTGAAAGGATGAGTCTAGGTCTAAAGTAGACCATAGATCTATATTAGTGAAATAAATATGAGTCATCCGATCATTTCGACGATTTCGTGATCATGAGTTTGGTAATGTTGAAGGTAACGAAGTCCCAAAGGACGAAAAGCCGAAAACCCTTCAGTCGTTCATCTCAGTGGGTAATCGAATCGTGACCGTTGATTTGGTAAAAAGCTCAGACACTTGTTCTACTTAGCATTCGGTCATATGATTTGGTCATATTCTATAAAGAGTTTTAAAGGAAATGATAAATGTCGCTATAGTTGTTATAGCTCGTGGTCCTGTGACACAAGTTTATATGAAATGGCTTGAAGGAAGCGCCTCCATAGTATCTGGTCTCTGTGAAATTAACAGAGATCTGTGAACAAGTATAAAGGATAATATTGATTCATGCTATGATCAATTTATGAAATGTATTCATGGTAAAGATAATTAAAATGTGATCAACTCATGACAAACAAAAATGAACCAATACACAGTCATGATTAAAAGAGAATTAAATCATGAAAATATGAATAAAGAATAAAAAGGAAAAATGATATTAATTAAAGTTTAGATTATCATTTTAAATGAAAAGGTACATTGGTTCAAATAAAGGGACAAGATGTTTTAAACTTCACACCAGTTTGAAGATTATGTAAATGAGAAAAAGTGGCGAGAAGAAAGTGTCTCTGCAGTCCAGAATAGAAGATAAAAAGTTGAAGCACATTCCAAGAAGACATCAGAGGAAATAAAATGTGAATAATAGAGCAGATGAAATGTGGTGATGAGTGTCTTAAAGTATATCTCTAATCATTGATTCTATAATGGATCACTACTACTGGAGTTGAATAGACTATAGTTGGATAGATAGGGTTCTATAGGCAAGTTGGGACTTGCACCAAGCTGGGTCTTGCACCAAGCTGGGTCTTGGCAGAGAGTTGGTGCTCTCTGAGGGGTTGGTGCTCCTTATTTCAGTTGGTGCTAAAAATAAAATCCCCGATCACATATATTCATATTTATGTTCATATCAATTATACAAAGATTATACAAACATCTGGTTCTTTGTTTTCATTATAATTATGATCTGATTGTTCTTAATCTGTTCAATTGTGTTTTAACGGGTAACTTGTGAAAATAAATTGTTAAAATAATCCACACATTAATTCACCCCCTGCCTCTTAGTGTGGGTTGTGTGTTCTCTAGTTGTGTTCTCTCTTATTGGAATGCTTCGGGAAGTGATCGTGATGTCTGCTAACACTTCTTTCTTTTATTTTCTCATCAGGAGACCTGTGACTTCCAGATTTGCTTGAGTCACTCTCCTTATCCAATTTTTTTTATATTTTGTTCAAGATCTCCAAAAACTTCATGTTGAAGTCATCATGTTGCTCCTTGGATCTCATAAGCCTTTCATTATCATCTTTATGGCTTTGGACATCCCTCTATAAATTTTTAATGGTCTCTTCCATATTCATGTTTTCATTCATTTCATATCCATGTCCATTGAAGTTTGTTCCTTCAATGCCCAAATGGACATCCATCCCTCTAATCTCATCCTTCTTACTGTAATTACCCTGTGCCTCTTCCATTACTCTGGACTCTATGCTGATCTTGATCTGATATAGTTGTTGTTAACTCTACAAAATATGCAGCCAACAAAACTTTGTCGGGCTAATTGTTTCAGCAATCTCATGAAAAATATGAACCATTATGGTTCAATAATGTATCATAATTCCTTCTTCTGATTTCCTAAAAAATTTAATGCACAAATCAATTTTTTGGGTGGATTTTTAGATATCTCTATCCAATACCTTTCCAATGCCTACTCCCATGCTCAACTCTGATTCTTGAGCAGAAAGTTATGGCTATTTGAAATTTTCCCATTAATTTTGTTTTTCTGTTCATTTTTCAACTTGGCGCAACTTTGCTTTGTAATTATGCATTTTTTCACTTACTCCATTGGATATTTGGTAGAAGATAAATTGGGTTTCCTCATATACATATTATGGACATTCTTTCCAAGTTTCATCTCTTTCTAGGTCCTTGGCTGCTAGTTACATCCTGTTGAAGTTCTAGGCCAATTTGTGTTTTTGGCCTGGAATGCTACAGGTACGTTCTTTTCCATTTTAAACATTTTTAACATCCCCAAAAATTTAATTCAGCTATGGGACTGTCCTCTATGGCTCAATAGATTTCCATTGACTATTCATGTGCCTCAATCGGATTCTGGAGCAGAAAGTTATGGCTCTTTGAAGTTAGTGGGGTCTTAAAATTTACCCTTCACTGTTTGTGTTGTAACTTTCCCATAAAAGTTTTGTTTGACAAACGGTTTACACCATTAGAAAGCCTTTGGTACATATCTGTCTTGTGGTTTTTGAGTTTCTAAAAACGATCATAAGGGCCTAAAAAACGCACTGCAAAAAGATGACGTTCAGATGATATGAAACGTCGCAGAAAATCACTAGTTTTCTATTCTTGTTCATCCTTCAAATGACTTAACGCGCACAAATTTCAATCTATGCACCCGTATTTACTATTTGCATCAACAACACAAGGTAAATCGTGCTTCGCACACTTTAATACCATTGTGTATCACTTCTCTATCACGCCAATAATTGCACACTACTTTTGTGTTGCACGACAATATTCACCGCGCACAGTTTTGGTTCTTGCACTATTACCTGTTGTGTGCAGTTTTTGTATCGCACACTGATATTCTGTGTGCATTGTAATCTATGTGCTACACCATGCCTGAGTTTAGTACGTCTCCACCGAACACTAAAATTTTGTGTGCACCACTAACTAAACTGTCGTGTGACAACATATATCCACATTGCTCGTGCACCAACAAAAATCCTATGCGCTCTGCCAACACTACGCACACCATGCACGTCATTATTTTGTGTGTGCACACCGCGCAATGCTAAATTTATCACATGGTCCTGTATGCCAACATTTTTCCGTGCAACGTCGAAATTTAGTGTGCACACCAGCAAGCCAATATATTGTTGCGCAATGTTGAATTTTACCTATCCCAAGATTTTCACTGCACATCATGCATTTTTAGTGCACCCACCTGTGCAGATTCATTTTTATGGGCATCAAATCCTCATGAATTCTGCTGCATAAATTGGGGATTTTGGCTTAACTTTTTCCCAATTTAACATCGACATTTTGCGACCATGAAATATGTTCAATTTCACCCCGATAACACCAGTTCAACCTATGCAACAACAAATCATAGTAAGTTGACATTTCTGGAATGCATTTCCCCAAAAATCAATTCACAAATTGAGAATTTTGATTACAAAATTTGCTCCATCTATTGTGGCTTCACTGTAATTTCAAATTCGACCAATTTTGGGTCTGATTTTGTTAGAACAAATATTTAATCAGGAATATCTCCTCACTTGGCCGAATTTCACCATTTTCTCATGAATTTAACAACAAAAATTGGGGCTTTTCCCCAATCCCGCCCAGTTGCTTTTACCTTATACCATGGAAATTTGGCCACTTCAAAATAAATCCTCTATGAAATTTCACTTCAACTCACTTGTTTGGCCCATCCAGGATCAACATTGAAAACTGAATCTATGATACCAATTTGTAACGTCCCAAACCATCAACGCCAGGCCACGCTACACCAGAGAACTCTTACTATTCTCTCTGCGGAACAAACTGTAACATACCCAACATCCAACTGATCTATGCCACATAAATGTTTCTTGAAATGCATGAAATTAAAGCATATATACACACATACATATTGCAGAAGCTTTATATATAAAACGTAAACAACCAAACACATATGTAAATGCATGGATTCACATAGAAATAACATTAAACGTATACATGCAGCGTATACATGAAATACCCATAAAAATAAGCACGCAAATAATAATGTAGCATGTAAATTTATCACACAATTGGCACTTATCTTGGTAAGAATGTCACCAACTATGTGCAGACCTTCCACGAACCTCTCATCCTTAGACCACATTTTTCATCACTCTCAACAGTGAGTCACCTGCGAGTTGGGACTAAAATCCACTTGGGTAAAGGGATTCCTAACCAGGATAAAGACTCATAGACAATAGGAAAGACTCTCTCTCAGGTGCCAACTCAAAATAACCTCCTACAATCCCTCATTCCCCATATGCTTGTCCAACCCCAGGAAGTGTGCCCCTTCTCTGTTCAACAGTACTTCGGTTTCCCCACTTCCTTTTCGGGCTTCAGCAATAGGTCGGACAAGAAGTCTCAGAGCACTGTAGCTGCAGTTCAACACCTTCAGGAAATCAATTCCCACAAATTCTCTCACCTAGAGAATTTCTCATGGGCCTGAAAACCTGCCTCTTCAATATCCCATGGGTGTGACAACCTGCTTCTTCAGTCTGGCTCCCAAGCTAACCAGCTACACCAAGAGAGAATGGCTATGGATACAAGTTCAGATACAGTCATGAAGATACGAAGGATAGGTCAATGGGTGTATGCATTCTCATGGATGATTGACTGGATGCCTGAATGATGGAAGGGATGATGGAAAATATGATGGAAAGGATGATAGCAAAATATGATCGTAAATAAAATAAGTCCCAACAATGTGTATGCATGTCTCCAACTTGACACTTGTCATGTTGGGAACTACTTTGTCCCACTTGTCCCCAACTTTGGAACTTAGGATAAAATAATTATCCATACTTTATGATTTAAGAAATATTAATATAATGTTCCTTTTTGGCTTAAGCTCCCTAGATCAACCCTATTCCTTAAATTTTGGCCCTCTCTTTCTCTAAATAGTGGAGTTTATTCCCCCATATCTTTTATCGTGGTCGGTTTTCCTGCAGTGATGTATTTTATATTAATTATGAGACATACAAAAATAGGTGCACTGGCCTTTAACATCTAGGTTCTCCGACCTAATCAAAACATAAGCATCCTAGCTTATAATAGCTGGCTCACCAGCCTATAAAACACAACATATACACAAAAGGATCCCTGGCCTCAAAGTCACATGCACTCAAGTTGTTGCGCGTGGTATCCAGGAATGTGCAAACTTCCTCATTTTACTATGCAGTACATGCATGTACTATGCCATGAAATGTGCATACAAAAAGTGATATCAAAACAACTCACCAACTTAAGTACATTTGCATTTACATTTACAATTGGGTTTGGCCTTAGGGATATTACAATCCCCTCCCCTTATTTATGCACTATCATCAGTGCATCATGTACACATATAAAACAAAATTTCAAAAGTCCTAAAAAAGATGTGGGTATTCTACCCGCATTGCATCCTCATTATCCCAAGCAACATCATCAAGACCATACCAGGTCCATTGGACCTTTACAAGGCCTATGGCTCGATTCCAGATCTGTTTGATTTTTTGGTCCAGAATGCATACCAGATGTAATTGAAAAGCACCTTCTTGCTCCACATGAATCACATTCCAATCAATAACATGATTAGCATCAGTTATATATTTCTTGAGTAATGATATATGGAATACATTATGAACAGACATAGATACATGCAATGTAATCATATAAGCAACTGGAACAATACTCTCTAGGATTTGAAATGGCCCATAATAGCGAGCTACCAACTTTGAACAATTTCCCAACTTCAGGAAACTTCTATTGGCCTGCACTTTCAAGAATACATGATCACCCACCTTAAATTCCCTTTGAGTTCTACCCTTATAAGCATAAATTTTATGCCTATCTTGGGAAGCCTTTAAATTTTGTTTTATTTTTATCATTTTCTCCTCCATTTCTTTTTTGCAAATCTGGCCCAACCACTGCTCTATCTACTGGGTTATCCCAACTTACTGGTGT
>SNQJ01S0055503.1:192036-211352 GCA_010110895.2 Picea sitchensis
TCATGCTCCTTCAACTTCCTTGATTCATAACATATAACAAACCCATTTTGAATGAGGACTCCACCAAGTCCTTCTTTACATGCATCTGTGAATACAATGAAGTCTTCATTTGGGTCTACAATCCTTAGTATTGGAGCACTTGTTAATAATTGTTTCAAGTGTTGGAAACTATTTTCACAATCCAATGTCCATTGAAACTTCACACCCTTTATTTGCAAGGAAGTGATTGGGTGTGAAATCTTTGAAAATCCTTCAATAAATCTTTTGTAGTAGCCTGCAAGGCCCATGAATGATTTGACCTCTGTCACATTCTTTGGCACTGACCATTTTTTAATGGCTTTTATCTTCTCAGGATCCACTACTATCCCATCCTTTGAAATGATATGCCCTAAATAATGAATTTGCTTTTGATAAAATGTGCACTTGATCAACTTGGCATACAACTAATCCTCCCTTAATACTTGCAAAACCATCCTTAAGTGATGCTCATGCTCTTCCTTTGACTTAGAATATACAAGAATTTCATCCAAAAATACGATGACAAACTTGTCTAAATATTCTCGAGAAACACCATTCATTAAGCACATGAAAATAGTTGGTGCATTTGATAACCCAAATGGCACCACTGGGAACTCATAATGACCATACCTTGTCCTGAAGGCGGTCTTGCTGATATCTCCCTCCTTAATCCCTACCTGATGGTATCCTCACCTGAGATCTATCTTTGAAAAGATCTTTGCATCCTTCAATTGATCAAAAAGATCATCAAACCTTGGCAAAGGATACTTGTTCTTAACAGTCACTTTATTCAACTATCTAAAATCAATACACAATCTTAATGTTCCATCTTTCTTCCTCAGAAACAAGACTGGGGCACCCCAAGGTGNTCCAGGCATTAAATTTATAGAGAAATCAATGTCTCTCTTTTCGGGTAGTCCTAGTACCCCCTTGAACACATATTCAAACTCTTCCAAGACTGCATGATCCTCCAAATTTGGCACCTTATCTTTAGGTGTCTCTTCCATATGAGCTACAAAGATTTGACACCCTTTTCTGTAACATTTCTTCAGCTGCAATGCTGAAATTTCTCTGATGGTTACTGCCCTGCGAATTACCTGCACTTTTCTTAGGCTCCCTTCTTCATCCAAGCAAGTAAATGCCTTGTTATTATAGTATAGGATGGCATGATGATGGCCCAACCAATCCATTCGAATTAGGCAATCATAGGAATCTAAAGGCAAGATGTTCAAATCTTCCCTGGTGTTCAGTCCATTCATGTCCGTAAGACATGACTTAACTATCTCATTAACTTTTCTTTTGGCTCTAGTATCCAGTTGCACCAACAAATATTTTCAACAGTTGCTTCTTGTCAAATGCAAACTTTCCACCATATTAGGATCTATATAACTATGACTAGCTCCTGAATCAATTAAAATAACAATGGTTTGGTTGTTGATCATACCTTCCACTTCAATCATATGTGACTAATACTATGCTTGCTTGTTGTCCAGGGCTGCATAGATCCTTGGTACATTTCTGCCTTTGTCATCCACTGTTTCAGCTTGCTTTACTTTGTGAACAGTTCTCCCTTTTTCACATATGTGAGGACAACCTCTGTACTTATGATCTCCTTTACAACCCCAACATTGAATAGGTGGTTGCCTTGGCCCTTGAACCCCTGTCTCAATTGTTCTAGACTCTCTAGGAGATTGTTGTCCTTATGGATTATTTCTGAAGAATGGTGGCTTAGATCCCTTCTTCCTCTGATCCACCTTGAATTTATTTTTTTCTTACAAAGCCTTTTGGAAAGTTGGCCTTGTTTTCTACTAATCATATAGGCATTTAGCTCATCTTATGGTCTCCTCCAATGTCTTGGGATCATCATACTATATTTTGTCACTGATAAATGATGGAAATCCACTTAAATACATTTGAATCTTAACTGTCTCATCCTTGATGAAAGAGACATACTTCATCAGTTCTAAAAACTTTCTCTCATATTCATCTATGGTCATACTCCCAAGATTGAGTTCAAAGAACACTTTCATTTTCTTGTCATAGTATCTCTTAGTCAAGTATTTATTCTCAAAATACTTCTTTAAATGTCTCCAAGTAACACTTTTCTCTTTAATGTGTTGCACCTGCAAAATATGATCCCACCACATGAATGCCTTTCCTTTGAGTTGATAGATGGAAGTTCTACCTTCTGCATGAGAATAATAATTATGCAATTGGAAATAATTTCTCATGCCCATCAGCCATGTCTCTTCATATTCATCATTCTTGTGCTCACCATCAAATGTAGGAGGTTTGATTTTGTTCATTTCTCCTCGTTAATCATCCACCCCAGAAGTCTTATGATTCCTGACAGGGGATTTACTTGATTTGTTGTGTTCTCTCTTATTGGAATGCTTCGGGGAGTAATGGTGATGTCTGCTAACACTTCTTTCTTTTCTTTTCTCATCAAGAGACATGTGACTTCCATATTTGCTTGAGCCACTCTCCTTATCCAATTTCTTTTTTATTTTGTTCAAGATATCCAACAACTTCATGTTGAAGTCATCCTACTCCTCCTTGTCTCCAATAAGCCTTTCATTATCAGCTTTATGGATTTGGACATCCCTCTGTAAATTTTTAATGGTCTCTTCCATATTCATGTTTTCATTCCTTTCATCTCCATGTCCATTGGAGTTTGTTCCGTCAATGCCCAAATGGACATCCATCCCTCTAATATCATCCTCCCGACTGTAATTCCCCTATGCCTCTTCCAATACTCTGGAATCTATGTTGATATTGATCTAATATAGTTGTTGTTAACTCTGCAAAATGTGCAACAAACAAAACTTTGTCAAGATGACTATTTCAACAATCTCATGAAATATGAACCATTATGGTTCAATAATGTATCATAATTCCTTCTTCTGATTTCCTAAAAAATTGAATGCCTAGATCAATTTTCTAGGTGTATTTTTAGATTTCACTATCCAAGACCTTTCCAATGCCTTCTCCCATGCTCAAATACGAGTCTTGAGCAGAAAGTTATGGCTATTTGAAATTTTCCCATTAATTTTATTTTTTTGTTCATTTTTCAACTTGGCGCAACTTTGCGTTGTAATTATGGATTTTTGCACTTAATCCATTGTATATCTGGTAGGATCTCAATTTTGTTTCCTCATATACATCTTATGGACATTCTGTCAAAGTTTCATCTCTTTCTAGGTCCTTGGTTGCTAGTTACAGCCTGCTGAAGTTCTAGGCCAATTTGTGTTTTTGGCCTGGAATGCTACAGGTACCTTCTTTTCCATTTTAAACATTTTTGACATGCCTAGAAATTTAATTCAGCTCTGGGACTATCTTCTATGGCTCAATAGCATTCTATTGACTGCTCCTGTGCCTCAATCGGATTCTGGAGCAGAACGTTATGGCTCTTTGAAGTTAGTGTGGTCTTAAAATTTACCCTTCATTGTTTGTGTTGTAACTGTATCATAAAAGATCAGTTTGACGAATGGTTTACACCATTAGAAATCTCTCTCCGATATATTTTATTTGAGATACAAAGATAGAGTGAACCTTTGGTACACCTCTGTCTTGTGGTTTTTGAGTTGCTAAAAACGCTCTTAAGGGCCTCAAAAATGTGCTGCAAAAAGATACATTCAAATGATATAAAACATCGCAGAAAATCACTGGTTTTTTGTTGTTGTTCATCCTTCAAAAGACTTCATGCGCACAAATTTCAATCTATGCACTCGTATTTACCATGTGTATCAAAAACACAAGGTAAATCGTGCTTCATGCACTTTAATACCGTTGTTTATCACTTCTTTGTCACACCAATAACTACGCACTACTTTTGTGCCACGCGCCAATATTCACCATGCATAGTTTTGGTTCTTGCACTATTACCTGTTGCACGCAGTTTTTGTATCGCACACTGATATTATGTGCACATTGTACTCTATGCGCTGCACCATGCCATATTTTAGTATGTCTCCACCACGCACCAAAACTCTGCGCGCACCACTAACTAAAATATCGTGTGACAACATATACCCACATTGTGAGTACACCAACAAAACCCCTTTGCGCTCTGCCAACACTGTGCACACCACGCGCGTCATTATTATGTGTTTGCACACTGTGCAATGCTAAATTTATCGTGCGCCCCTGTATGCCAGCCTTTTTTCGTGCGATGCCAAAATTTAAAGCGCACACCAGCACACCTATCCCAAGATTTTCACTGCGCATCATGCATTTTTAGTGCGCCCACCTGTGCAAATTCATTTTTATGTGCATAAAATCCTCGTGAATTCCTCTGCAAAAATTGGGGCTTTTGGCTTAACTTTTTCCCAATTTACCATCGACATTGAGAAACCATGAAATTTGTTCAATTTCACCCTGATAACACCAGTTCAACCTATGCAACAACAAATCATTGTAAGTTGACATTTCTGGAACGAATTTCCCCAAAAATCAATTCACGAATTGAGAATTTTGATTCCAAAATTCACTCCATCTATTGTGGCTTCACTGTAAATTCAAATTTGACCAATTCTGGGTCTGAGTTTTTTAGAACAGATATTAAATCGGGAATATCTCCTCACTTGGATGAATTTCTCCATTTTCTCGTGAATTTAACAACATAAATTGGGGCTTTTCCCCAATTCCGCCCAGTTGTTGTTACCTTATACCATGAACGCTCAGCAAACTAAAATTTGGCCACTTCAAAATAAACCCTCTGTGACATTTCTATTCAACTCACTTGTTCGGCCCATCCAGGCTCAGCGTTGAAAATTGAAGCTCTGATACAAATTTTTAATGTACCCAGCCATACACGTTGGGCCATGCTACACTAGAGAAATCTTATTGTTCTCTCTGCAGAACATACTGTAACATACCCAACATCCAACTGAGCTATGCCACATAAATGTTTCTTCAAATGCATGTAATTAAAACATATAGACACACATAACTCTTGTAGAAGATTTATATATAAAATGTAAACATCCAAACACATATGTAAATGCACGGATTCACACGGAAATAACAGTAAACATATACATGCAGCATATACAATAAATACCCATAAAAATAAGCATGTAAATAACAATGCAACATGTAAATGTATCACACGATTGGCACTTATCTTGGTAAGAATGTCACCAACTGCGTGCAGACCTTCCACAAACCTCCCAGCCTTAGACCACATTGTTCATCACTCTCAAAAGTGAGTCACCCCCAAGATGAGACTAAACTCCACCTGGGTAAAGGTATTCTTAACTAGGCTAAAGGGTCATAGACAACAGGAAATACTCTGTCTCAGGTGCCCACTCAAACTAACAACCTACAGTCCCTCATTCCCCACACGCCTGTCACACCCCAGGAAGTGTGCCCCTTCTCTGCTCAATAGTCCTTCGGTTGCCCCACTTCCTTTCTGGGCTTCAGCAACAGGTTGGACAAGAAGTCTCAGAGAACTGTAGTTGCAGTTCAACACCTTCAAAAAATCAATTCCCATCAATTATCTCACCCAGAGAATTTCTCATGGGCCTAACAACCCGCCTCTTCAATATCCCACAGGCCTGGCAACCCGCTTCTTCAGTCCAGCTCCCAAGATAACCAGCTACACCAAGAGAGAATGGCTATGGATACAGGTTTAGATACAATCATGAAGATACAAAGGATAGTTCAATGGGTGTGTGCATTGTCATGGATGATTGACTAGATGCNAAAATAAGCATGTAAATAACAATGCAACATGTAAATGTATCACACGATTGGCACTTATCTTGGTAAGAATGTCACCAACTGCGTGCAGACCTTCCACAAACCTCCCAGCCTTAGACCACATTGTTCATCACTCTCAAAAGTGAGTCACCCCCAAGATGAGACTAAACTCCACCTGGGTAAAGGTATTCTTAACTAGGCTAAAGGGTCATAGACAACAGGAAATACTCTGTCTCAGGTGCCCACTCAAACTAACAACCTACAGTCCCTCATTCCCCACACGCCTGTCACACCCCAGGAAGTGTGCCCCTTCTCTGCTCAATAGTCCTTCGGTTGCCCCACTTCCTTTCTGGGCTTCAGCAACAGGTTGGACAAGAAGTCTCAGAGAACTGTAGTTGCAGTTCAACACCTTCAAAAAATCAATTCCCATCAATTATCTCACCCAGAGAATTTCTCATGGGCCTAACAACCCGCCTCTTCAATATCCCACAGGCCTGGCAACCCGCTTCTTCAGTCCAGCTCCCAAGATAACCAGCTACACCAAGAGAGAATGGCTATGGATACAGGTTTAGATACAATCATGAAGATACAAAGGATAGTTCAATGGGTGTGTGCATTGTCATGGATGATTGACTAGATGCCTGAATGATGGAAAAGATGATCGAAAAGATGATACGAAAAGATGATCGAAAATGAACTAAGTCCCAACAATATGTATTCATGTCCCCAACTTGACACTTGTCATGTTGGGAGCTATTTTGGCCCACCTGTCCCCAACTTTGGAACTTAGGATAAAATAATTATCCATACTTTATGATTTAAGAAATATTAATATAATATTCTTTTTTCTCTTAAGCTCCCTAGCTCAACCCTTTTCCTTAAATTTTGGCCCTCCCTTTCCCTAACTAGTGGAATTTAGTCCCCCATCTCTTTTATCATGGTCGATCTGCGCACAACAATGTATTTTATATTAATTATGAGACATATACAAAAATAGGCGCACTAGCCTTTAACAGTTAGGCTCTCCGGCCTAATCAAAACATAAGCATCCTATCTTATAATAATTGTCTCACCAACCGATAAAACATAGTATATACACAAAATTCTCCCTAGTCTCAAAGTCCTGTGCAATGAAGTTGTTGTGCGTGATATCCAGGAATGTGCAAACTTCCTCATTTTACTGCGTAGTACCTGTGCGCACTATGCCATGAAATGTGCATACAAAAAATGATATCAAAACAGATCACCAGCTTAAGTACATTTGAATTTACATTTACAATTGTGTTCAGCCTTAGGGATATTACAATCCCTTCCCCTTATTTATGCATTGTCCTCAGTGCATCATGTACACATATACAACAAAATTTCAAAAGTCCTCAAAACGATATGGGTATTCTGCCCGCATTGCATCCTCATGCTCCCAAGTAGCGTCCTCAGGACTGTACCAGGTCCATTGGACGTGTACAAGCCCTATGGCTCGATTCCGGAGCTGTTTGATTTTCCTGTCCAGAATGTGTACCAGATGCACTTGAAAAGAACCTTCTTGCTCCACCTGAATCACATTCCAATCAATAACATGATTAGCATCAGGTATATATTTCTTGACTAATGATACATGGAATACATTATGAACAAACATAGATGCAGGCAATGCAATCATATAAGCTACTACACCAATCCTCTCTAGGATTTCAAATGGCCCATAATAGAGAGCTACCAACTTTGAACAATTTCCCAACTTCATGGAACTTCTATTGGCCTTCACTTTCAAGAATACATGGTCACCCACTTTAAAGTCCTTGTGTGTTCTGCCCTTATCAACATAACTTTTCTACCTTTCTTGGGAAGCCTTTAAATTTTGTTTTATTTTTATCATTTGCTCCTCCATTTCCCTGAGAAAATCTGGCCCAACCACTGCTCTGTCTACTGGGTTATCCCAGGTTACTGGTCTGTTGCACTTTCTTCCATAAAGTGCCTCAAATGGGCTCATCTTTAGAGATGCTTGGTACCCATTGTTATAAGCAAACTCTACCAAGTGTAGGTAGTCTTCCCATTTTGATTGTTTATCCATCACATACATCCTCAACATATCTTCAATCACTTGATTCACCCTCTCTGTTTGTCCATCTGATTCTGGATGACAAGTTGTACTAAAATTCAAATTTGTTCCAAATCCATTAAATAATACTTTCCAAAATTTTGAGGTAAAATTTGGATCTCTTCTAGACACAATTGTCTATGGTATGCCATGTAATCTGGCAATTTCCTTCATATAAACATTAGCAATATTTTCTTCCTTGTGAGTGAGCTTAACTGGAATAAAATGGGCATCTTTAGTAAACTTATCCACCACTGCCATGATAGAATCATGTTTCTTGTTTGTTCTGGGAAGTTTGGTGATGAAATCCATGGTTACAAATTCCCATTTCCACTCAGGAATGGGTAATGGTTGTAGCAAACCAGATGGGTGTCTATGCTCATCCTTTACCTTTTGACATTCCAAACATCTGGCAATAAAATCAGCAACCTCTTTCTTCATGTCTGGCCAATAATATTGGCTCTTGACAGTTGCAATAGTTTTCTAATATCCTGGGTGCCCAACATAAGGCACATTATGCATTTCTCTCAATATCAGATTTTTCAACTACTGGGAATTTGGTATAAAAATTTTGCCCCTGTACATGAGAATTTCATCAATATCTAGCTTATATTCCTCAATTTTCTGCTACAAAATACCTTGCTATAATTTTTCCACTAATTCCTTGTGTTGCAAATATAATTTTGCAGCCTCTAAAAATTTTTGTCTTTCAAATATGATTGGTACATGCTGATGGTTATAGCATGCAATTCATGCACTCTTCTGCTGAGTGCATCTGCCACTCTGTTCTCTTTTCCCTTGATATGCTTTATATCAAAATCATATTCACTTAGAAATTCTAACCATCTGCTTTGCCTAGCATTTAAAGTTGGTTGATCAAGTAAATATTTCAGACAATTATGGTTTGTTCTTGGATCAAACCTCATTCCCATGAGGTAATGTCTCCATTTCCTCAAGGCATGCACTATGGCTTCCAACTCGAAATCATGAGTGGCATAGTGTCTTTCATGCTCCCTCAACTTCCTTGATTCATAACATATAACAAACCCATTTTGACTGAGGACTCCACCAAGTCCTTCTTTACATGCATCTGTGCATAAAATGAAGTCTTCATTTGGGTCTGCAATCCTTAGTATTGGAGTATTTGTTAATAATTGTTTCAAGTGTTGGAAACTCTTTTCACAATCCAATGTCCACTGAAACTTCACACCCTTTCTTTGCAAGGAAGTGACTGGGTGTGCAATATTTGAAAATCCTTTAATAAATGTCTTGTAGTAGCCTGCAAGGCCCATGAATGATCTGACCTCTGTCACATTCTTTGGCACTGACCATTCTTTAATGGCTTTTAACTTCTCAGGATCCACTCCTATCCCATCCTTTGAAATGATATGCCCTAAATAATGAATTTGCTTCTGATAAAATGAGCACTTGATCAACTTGGCGTACAACTGATGCTCCCTTAATACTTTCAACACAATCCTTAAATGTTGTTCATGCTCTTCCTCTGACTTAGAATATAAAAGAATGTCATCCAAAAAGACAATGACAAACTTGTCTAAATATTCTCGAAAAACACCATTCATTAAGCAAATGAAAATTGTTGGTGCATTTGATAACCTAAATGGCACCACTGTGAACTCATAATGACCATACCTTGTCTTGAAGGCATTCTTTCTGATATATTCCTCCTTAATCCCTACCTGATGGTATCCTAACCTGAGATCTACCTTTGAAAAGATCTTTGCATCCTTCAATTGATCAAAAAGATCATCAATCTTTGGCAGAGGATACTTATTCTTAACAGTCACTTCATTCAACTGTCTGAATCAATACACAATCTTAATGTCCCATCTTTATTCTTCACAAACAAGACTAGGGCACCCCAAGGTGACACACTTGGGTGTATATACCCCTTCTTTAGAAGTTTTTCAAGATGCATTTGCAACTCCTTCAATTCTGGTATACTCATTCTATAAGGAGTCTTTGACACTGGAGCTACTCCGGGCATTAAATTTATAGAGAAATCAATGTCTCTCTTTGGGGTTAGTCCTAGTACCTCCTTGAACACATATTCAAACTCTTCCAAGATTGCATGATCCTCCAAATTTGGAACCTTATCTTTAGGTGTCTCTTCCATATGAGCTACAAAGATTTGACACCTTTTCTATAACATTTCTTCAGCAGCAATGCTAAAATTTCTCGGATGGTTACTGCCATGGGAATTCCCTGCACTTTTCTTAGGCTCCCTTCTTCATCCAAGCAAGTAAACGACTTGTTATGATAGTCTAGGATGGCATGATGTTGGTCCAACCAATCCATTCCAATTAGACATTCATAGGAACCTAAAGGAAAGATGTTCAAATCTTCCCTGGTGTTCAGTCCATTCATGTCCATAAGACATGACTTAACTATCTCATTAAATTTTCTTCTGGCTCCAGTAGCTAGCTGCACCAACCAAGAATTTCCATGCTTTCTTCTTGGAAAATGCAAACTTTCCACCATCTTAGGATCTATATAACTATGACTAGCTCCTTAATCAATTAAAATAGCAATGGTTTGGTTTTTGATCATACCTTCCACTTCAATCATATGTTACTGATACTTTGCTTGCTTGTTGTCTAGGGCTGCATAGATCCTTGGTACATTTCTGCCCATGTCCTCCATTGTTTGATCTTGTTGTACATTGTGAAAAATTCTCCCTTTTCCACCTTTGTGAGGACAATCTCTGTACATATGATCTCCTTTACAATCCCAACATTGAATAGGTGGTTTCATTGGCCTTTGACCCCCTGTCTCAATCATTCTGGGCTCTCTAGGAGTTTGCTGTCCCTGTGGATTATTTTTGAAGAATGGTGACTTAGATCCCTTCTTCCTCTGATCCACCTTGAATTTATTTTTGTCTTCCCAAGCTTTTTTGAAAGTTGGCCTTACTTTCTGCTGATCATATAGGCATTTATCTCACCTTATGGTCTCCTCCAATGTCTTGGGATCATCATACTGTATTTTGTCACAGATAAATGATGGAAATCCACTCAAATACCTTTAAATCTTAACTGTCTCATCCTTGATGAAAGAGACATACTTCAGCGGTTCTAAAAACCTTCTCTCATATTCATCTATGGTCATACTCCCAAAATTGAGTTCAAAGAACACTTTCATTTTCCTATCATAGTATCTCTTAGTCAAGTATTTCTTCTCAAAATACTTCTTGAATTCTCTCCAAGTAACACTTTTCTCTTTAATGTGTTGCACCTATGCAAGTTGATCCCACCACATGGATGCATTTCCTTTGAGTTGATAGATGGAAATTATACCTTCTGCATGAGAAGAATAATTATGCAATTGGAAATAATTTCTCATGCCCAACAGCCATGTCTCTGCATCTTCATCCTTCTTGTGCTCACCATCAAATGTAGGAGGTTTGATTTTGTTCATTTCTCCTCATAGCTCATCCACCCCAGAACTCTTATGATTCTTGATAGGGGATGGAATTGAGTTGTTGTGTTCTCTCTTATTGGAATTCTTTGGGGAGTGATGGTGATGTCCGCTAACACTTCTTGCTTTTATTTTCTCATCAGGAGATATGTGACTTCCAGATTTGCTTGAGTCACTCTCCTTATCCAATTTATTTTCTATTTTGTTCAAGATCTCCAACAAATTCATGTTGAAGTCATCCTACTACTCCTTGGATCTCATAATCCTTTCATTATCATCTTTATGGCTTTGGACATCCCTCTGTAAATTTTTAATGGTCTCTACCATATTCATGTTTTCATTCCTTAAATCTCCATGTCCATTGGAGTTTGTTCATTCAATGCCCAAATGGACATCCATGCCTCTAATCTCATACTTCTAACTATAACTCCCCTGTGCCTCTTCCATTACTCTAGACTCTATGTTGATCTTGATCTCATATAGTTGTTGTTAACTCTCCAAAATGTGCAGCCAACAAAAATTTGTCAGGCTAACTATTTCAGCAATCTCATGAAAAATATGAACCATTATGGTTCAATAATGTATCAGAATTCCTTCTTCTGATTTCCTAAAACATTGAATGCTCGGATCAATTTTCTGGGTGGATTTTTAGATTTCTCTATCCAATACCTTTCCAACTCCTACTCCCATGCTCAATTCCGATTCTTGAGAAGAAAGTTATGGCTATTTGAAATTTTCCCATTAATTTTGGTTTTCTGTTCATTTTTCAATTTGGCGCAACTTTTCTCTATAATTATGAATTTTTTCACTTACTCCATTGTATATTTGGTAGAATATCAATTGGGTTTCCTCATATACATCCTATGGACATTCTTTCCAAGTTTCAACTCTTTCTGGGTCCTTGGCTGCTAGTTACAGCATGTTGAAGTTCTAGGCCAATTTGTGTTTTTGGCCTTGAATGCTACAAGTACCTTCTTTTCAATTTTAAACATTTTTAACATGCCCAGAAATTTAATTCAGCTCTGGGAATATCCTCTATGGCTCAATATATTTCCATTGACTACTCTTGTGCCTCAATTGGATTCTGGAGCATAAATTTATGGCTCTTTGAAGTTAGTGGGGTCTTAAAAATTACCCTTTATTGTTTGTGTTGTAACTTTCTCATAAAAGCTCCGTTTGACGAACGATTTACACCATTAGAAATATCGCTCTGAGCTCTTTTATTTCGCTTCAACTCACTTGTTCGGCCCATCCAGGATCAACATTGAAAACTGAGGCTCTGATACCAATTTTTAACGTTCTCGGCCATCCACGTCGGGCAACGCTACGCTAGGGAACCCTTACTATTCTCTCTGTGGAACAAATTGTAACATACCCAACATCCAACTGATCTATGCCACATAAATGTTTCTTGAAATGCATGCAATTAAAGCATATATACACACATAAATCTTGCATAAGATTTACATATAAAACGTAAACAGCCAAACGCATATGTAAATGCACAGATTCACATGGAAATAACAATAAACATATACATGCAGCATATACAGGAAATACCCATAAAAATAAGCACGTAAATAACAATGCAGCATGTAAATTTATCACACAATTAGCACTTATATTGGTAAGAATTTTGCCAACTACGTGCAGACCTTCCATGAACCTCCCAGCCTTAGACCACATTGTCCATCACTCTCAATAGTGAGTCACCCCCAAGTTGGGAATAAACTCCACTTGGGTAAAGGGATTCCTAACCAGGCTAAAGGCTCATAGACAACAGGAAAGACTATGTCTCAGGTGCCAACTCAAACTAACCTCCTACAGTCCCTCATTCCCCATATGCTTGTCCCACCCTAGGAAGTGTACCCCTTCTCTGTTCAACAGTCCTTCGGTAGCCCCACTTCTTTTTCAGGCTCAAGCAACAGGCCGGACAGGAAGTCTCAAAGCACTGTAGATGCAGTTCAGCACCTTCAGGAAATCAATTCCAAAAATTTCTCTCACCCAGAGATTGCTCACGGGCCTAACAATCCGCCTCTTCAATATCCCACGAGCCTGACAACCCTCTTTTTCAGTCCAACTCCCAAGCTAACCATTTACACCAAGAGAGAATGGCTATGGATACAGTCATGAAGATACAAAGGATAACTCAATGGGTGTATGCATTCTCATGGATGATTGACTGGATGCCTGAATGGTGGAAGGGATGAGGGAAAAGATGATGGAAAGGATGATAGGAAAATATGATCGTAAATTAACTAAGTCCCAACAATACGTATGCATGTCCCCAACTTGACGGTTGTCATGTTGGGAGCTACTTTGGCCCACTTGTACCTAACTTTGGAACTTAGGATAAAATAATTATCCATACTTTATGATTTAAGAAATATTAATATAACATTCCTTTTTGGCTTAAGCTCCCTAGCTCAACCCTTTTCCTTAACTTTTGGCCCTCCCTTTCTCTAACTAGTGAGGTTTAGTTCCCCATCTCTTTTATCGTGGTTGGTCTATGTGTAGCGATGTATTTTATATTAATTATGAAACATATACAAAAATAGGTGCACTTTAACATCTAGGCTCTCCAGCCTAATCAAAACATAAGCAACTTAGCTTATAATAACTAGCTCACCAGCCTATGAAACGTAACATATACACAAAAGGTCCCTGGCCTCAAAGTCGCACACACTCAAGTTGTTGTGCGCGATATCCAAGAATGTGCAAATTTCCTCATTTTACTGCACAGTACATGTGCGCACTATGCCATGAAATGTGCATACAAAAAATGATATCAAAACAGCTCACCAACTTAAGTACATTTGCATTTACATTTACAATTGAGTTCGGCCTTAGGGATATTACAATCCCCTCCACTTATTTATGCATTATCATCAGTGCATCATGTACACATATACAACAAAATTTCAAAAGTCCTAAAAAAGATGTGGGTATTCTACCCGCATTGCATCCTCATTATCCCAAGTAGCGTCATCGGGACCATACCAAGTCCATTGGACTTTTACAAGCCCTATGGATCGATCATGGAGTTGTTTGATTTTTCGGTCCATAATGTGTACCAAATGAAATTGAAAAGCGCCTTCTTACTCCACCTGAATCACATTCCAATCAATAACATGATTAGCATCAGTTATATATTTCTTGAGTAATGATACATGGAATACATTATGAACAGACATAGATGCAGGAAATGCAATCATATAAGCTACTACACCAATACTCTCTAGGATTTCAAACAACCCACAATAGCGAGCTGCCAACTTTGAACAATTTCCCAACTTCAAGGAACTTCTATTGGCCTTCACTTTCAAGAATACATGGTCACCCACTTTAAATTCCCTGTGAGTTCTACCCTTATAAGCATAAATTTTCTACCTGTCTTGGGCAGCCTTTAAATTTTATTTTATTTTATTTTTGTCATTTGCTCCTCCATTTTCCTGAGCAAACATGGCCCAACCACTGCTCTGTCTATTGGGTTATCCCAGCTTACTGGTGTCTTGCACTTTCTTCCATAAAGTGCCTCAAATGGGCTCATCTTTAGAGATGCTTGGTACCCATTGTTATAACCAAAGTCTACCAAGTGTAGGTAGTCTTCCCATTTTGATGGTTTATCCATCGCATACATCCTCAACATATCTTCAATCACTTGATTCACCCTCTTTGTTTTTCCATCTGATTCTGGATGATACGTTGTACTAAATTTCAAATTTGTTCCAAATCCATTAAATAATCCTTTCCAAAATGTTGAGGTAAATTTTGGATCTCTGCCAGACACAATTGTCTTGGGTATGCCATGCAATCTAGCAATTTACTTCATATAAACATCGACAATGTTCATTGTCTTGTGAGTGAGATTAACTTGAATAAAATGGGCAGCTTTATTAAGCTTATCCACCACTACCATGATAGAATCATGTTGCTTGTTTGTTCTGGGCAGTTTGGTGATGAAATCCATGGTTACAACCTCCCGATTCCACTCAGGAATGGGTAATGTCTGTAGCAAATTAGTTTGGTGCCTATGCTCAGCCTTTACCTTTTGGCATTCCAAACATCTGGCAATAAAATTAACAAACTCTTTCTTCATGCCTAGCCAATAAAATTGGATCTTGACAGCTGCAATAGTTTTTTGATATCCTGGGTGCCCAGCATAAGGCGCATTATGCATTTCTCTCAATATCATATTTTTCAACTTCTGGGAATTTGTTACAAAATTTTTGCCCCTGTACATGAGAATTTCATCAATATCTAGCTTATATTCCTTAATTTTCTGTTGCAAAATACCTTGCTGTAATTTTGCCACTAATTCCTTGTTTTGTAAATCTAATTTTGCAGCCTCTAAAATTTTGTCTTTCAAATATGATTGGTACATGTTGATGGTTATAGCATGCAATTCAGGCACTCTTTTGTTGAGTGCATTAGCCACTTTGTTCTCTTTTCACTTGATATGTTTTATATCAAAATCATATTCACTTAGAAATTATAACCATTTGCTTTGCCTAGTATTTAGAATTGGTTGATCAAGTAAATATTTCAGACCATTATGGTATGTTCTTATCTCAAACCTTTTCCCCATGAGATAATGTCTCCATTTCCTTAAGGCATGCACTATGGCTACCAACTCCAAATCATGAGTGGCATAGTGTCTTTCATGCTCCTTCAACTTCCTTGATTCATAACATATAACAAACCCATTTTGACTGAGGACTCCACAAAGTATTTCTTTACATGCATTTATGCATACAATGAAGTCTTCATTTGGGTCTACAATCCTTAGTATTGGAGCACTTGTTAATAATTGTTTCAAGTGTTGGAAACTCTTTTCACAATCCAATGTCCACTGAAACTTCACACCCTTTCTTTGCAAGGAAGTGATTGGGTGTGAAATATTTGAAAGTCCTTCAATAAATCTCCTGTACTAGCCTATAAGGCCCATGAATGATCTTACCTCTGTCACATTCTTTGGCACTGACCATTCTTTAATGGCTTTTATCTTCTTAGGATCCACTACTATCCCATCCTTTGAAATGATATTCCCTAAATAATGATTTTGCTTCTAATAAAATGTTCACTTGATCAACTTGATGCTCCCTTAATACTTGCAACACCATCCTTAAATGATGCTCATGCTCTTCCTATGACTTAGAATATACAAGAATGTCATCCAAAAATACAATGAAAAACTTGTCTAAATATTCTCGAAAAACACCATTCATTAAGCACATGAAAATAGTTGGTGCATTTGATAACCCAAATGGCACCATTGTGAACTCATAATGACCATACCTTGTCCTAAAGCCAGTCTTGTTGATATATCCCTACTTAATCCCTACCTGATGGTATCCTCACCTAAGATATATCTTTGAAAATATCTTTGCATCCCTCAATTGATCAAAAGGATCATCAATCCTTGGCAGAGGATACTTTTTCTTAACAGTCACTTTATTCAACTATCTGAAATCAATACACAATCTTAATGTCCCATCTTTATTCTTCACAAGTAAGACTGGGGCACCCCAAGGTGACACACTTGGGCGTATATACGCCTTCTTCAGAAGTTCTTCAAGCTGCATTTGCAACTCCTTCAATTTTGGTGTACTCATTCTATAAGGAGACTTTGACACTGGAGCTTCTCCAGGCATTAAATTTATAGAGAAATCAATGTCTCTCTTTGGGGGTAGTCCTGGTACATCCTTAAACACATATTCAAACTCTTCCAAGACTGCATGATCCTCCAAATTTGGCACCTTATCTTTAGGTGTCTCTTCCATATGAGCTACAAATATTTGACACCCTTTTTTGTAAAATTTCTTCAACTGCAATGCTGAAATTTCTCAGATGGTTACTGCCCTGGGAAATCCCTGCACTTTTGTTAGGCTCCCTTCTTCATCCAAGCAAGTAAAGGCCTTATTATGACAGTCTAGGATGGGATGATGATGGTCCAACCAATCCATTCCAATTAGACAATCATAGGAACCTAAAGGAAATATGTTCAAATCTTCCCTGGTGTTCAGTCCATTCATGTCCGCAAGACATGACTTAACTATCTCATTAAATTTTCTTTTGGCTCTAGTAGCCAGCTACACCAACCAAGATTTTCCATGCTTGCTTCTTGGCAAATGCAAACTTTCCACCATCTTACAATCTATATAACTATGAATAGCTCCTAAATCAATTAAAATAACAATGATTTGGTTGTTGATCATACCTTTCACTTCAATCATATGTGATTGATACTCTGCTTGCTTTTTGTCTAGGGTTTTATAGATCCTTGGTACATTTTTGCCCTTGTCCTCCATATTTCAGCTTGTTGTACTTTGTGAATAGTTCTCCCTTTTTCACATCTGTGAGGAAAATATATGTACATATGATCTCCTTTACAACCACAACATTGAATAGGTGGTTTCCTTGGCCTTTGAACCCCTGTCTCAATCGTTCTGGGCTCTCTAGGAGATTCTTGTCCCTGTGGATTATTTCTGAAGAATGGTGGCTTAGATCCCTTCTTCCTCTGATCCACCCTAAATTTCTTTTTGTCTTCTCAATATTTTTGGAAACTTATCCTTGCTTTCTTCTTATCATATAGACATTTGGCTCACCTTATGGTCTCTTCCAATGTCTTGGGATCATCATACTGTATTTTGTCACTGATAAATGATGGAAATCCACTCAAATACCATTGAATCTTAACTGTCTCATCCTTGATGAAAGAGACATACTTCAGAAGTTCTAAAAACCTTCTCTCATATTCATATATGGTCATACTCACAATCTTGAGTTCAAAGAACACTTTCATTTTCTTGTCATAGTATCTCTTAGTCAAGTATTTGTTCTCAAAATATTTCTTGAAATCTCTCCAAGTAACACTTTTCTCTTTAATGTGTTGCACCTCTAAAAGATGATCCCACCACATGGATGTCTTTCCTTTGAGTTGATAGATGGAAATTATACCTTCTTCATTAGAAGAATAATTATGCAATTGGAAATACTTTCTCATGCCTAGCAACCATGTCTCTGCATATTCATCCTTCTTGTGCTCACCATCAAATGTAGGAGGTTTGATTTTGTTCATTTCTCCTCGTATATCATCCACCCCAGAACTCTTATGCTTCCTGATAGGGGATTTACTTGAGTTGTTGTGTGCTCTCTTATTGGAATGCTTCGGGGAGTGATGGTGATGTCTCCTGATACTTCTTGCTTTTCTTTTCTCATCAGGAGACCTATGACTTACAGATTTTCTTGAGCCACTCTCCTTATCCAATTTATTTTATATTATGTTCAAGATCTCCAAAAAATTCATGTTGAAGTCATCCTACTCCTCCTTGGCTCTAATAAGCCTTTCATTGTCAGCTTTATGGATTTGGACATCCCTCTATAAATTTTTAATGGTCTCTTCCATATTCCTGTTTTCATTCTTTTCATCTCCATCTCCATTGGAGTTTGTTCCTGAAATGACCAAATGGACATCCATCCCTTTAATCTCATCCTCCTGACTGTAATTCCCCTGTGCCTCTTCCATTACTCTAGACTCTATGTTGATCTTCATCTGATATAGTTGTTGTTAACTCTGTGAAATTTGCAACAAACAAAACTTTGTCAAGCTAATTGTTTCAGCAATCTCATGAAAAATATGAACCAATATGGTTCAATAATGTATCAAAATTCCTTCTTCTGATTTCCTAAAACATTGAATGCCCAAATCAATTTTCTGGGTGGATTTTTAGATTTCACTATCCAAGTCCTTTCCAACGCCTACTCCCATGTTCAATTTGTTAGAAAAACAAGACCGCGAAGCAATAAAATAAAACAAATGCAAAAACAAAACACAGAAGACAGAAGACACACAATACAAGAGAGACATAGATTTACATGGTTCACCTAGTGTGGGCTACGTCCACCAAAGAAATTGGCAGGTCCTTCCTTTATTATTATCCAGCAAATGAAGGGATACAACCTACAACAAAACCCGATGTAACTTCCTCTTCTTTCTCTCACAGTCTCCTCTCTCAGAATACAATATTCACCATCATCCATAGCCGCAATACATTTCCCT
>SNQJ01S0055504.1:12179-54325 GCA_010110895.2 Picea sitchensis
AAGGGTAAAGTCCCGTAGTGCTCGAAAGTTGGGACCCTAGGTCATAGCTAAAGGTCACGCCGGTGGAAGTTAAGAGAAGAGCTAGCATGCACTAGACTCTTGTTTCGGATTTCGGGATAGAGAGAGTCAAGGGTGACTCATATCGAAACACCCAGTACGCGAAATCCAGGAACGCATTTTGGATAGGAGCGTGGTCATAGTCGGTGGCCATGTGGGAGAAACTTGTGCTGCTGCTAGTTCTTGCGGGTGATTTTTCACGCGAGGCCTGTGGATTGTTTCATGGAGGTTCTAGTAAGGACCTGAAGATTTTCTCCAGCTCCGAGAGTTGAAGACCCATTGAATGGGAGGTCAGTAGACCCCCACTGAGGTGGGGAAACTACATTGAAAGTGCTCAAGGCAGGAATAATCATGCACAATGATTATAGTGGAGAGCACAAGAAGATTCAGGAATACGGGAAGAATTGAATACTTCTGGGATCAACAAGAAAAAGTGTTATAGGGAGAAAGAAGTTGCTACAATTCATGGAAGCAAGTATGTTTTGGCTCGTTGGGTCAGCCAGAGGAAATAATGCTTGCATGTTGCAAGTGTTGGTGGTGATGTTTTTGCATAATGAAGGAAGCAACAGAGAGCTGAAGTGTTGGTTATAAGTATGATAAAAGAAGCAAGAAAGCTTCTACTGCTATCAGATATTCAGGTAGTATAATTTTTAATGGCAGTCATGTAGGTATGAGTTTTTATCACTCTTTTTTCATAATTGTTGAAAGGAAATTTTGGTAAGAATTTCCTTAGCCAGAGTTACTTTTATAAAATCACATGAATACATTATTTGAATGCATACCATTGGGTGTGGTAAAGGATGTAGGCCTGTATTAATTCAAATATTTTTAGCTTCTGAATGCACACATTGACATATTAGAATGTCAAGTTAATTTGGTTATGGGATAATAAACAAATAATTAAAGATAAAAACTGGTTGTAAGAATGAATGCCTGAAAGCTAGTCATGTATGAGACCAGGACATGGTTGGATATGGAAAGGTATAGATATGGAAAGATTATGAGCCACACCAGGTACTAAAAGCTTCCTACTTTTAAATAAAACTTGGGTTGCAACCTTTTTTCTAATACTAATGAACACCACGGAATTATATTCTTGGTGTAGTGTTCGGGTCGGAAAGGAAGGCATCCAATTAATTGGGAAGATAATAGGAAGTGTATGGAGAATGTGGCAACACATTGGCCAGAATTCCAACTCATGGGTGGTGAGATACATGACTGAGATAGAGAGCATTATGTAAGTCAATGCTAGGTGCATTGAATAAGAATGCATTGAGGATTGCACTCATGCATAATAAGTGATAGAATTGTATACTAAATGAAATGGTTGAATATGTTTTATAAGTACATGCAAATATATTATTGCATGTAAATAATTATACTAATGGATGAAATGTTGCTAACCCATGAAGTTGAGAACATTTAAGGAACTGTTAAACATTGCAACAGGAAAGTTACAAGCCAGGTAGTCACAGGAATAGAAACTACATAAAATTTTATGTCCAGAAAAGTGAAATAATAAACTTATTGTTGTTAATTATGGACATGCCTATGCATAGAATGATGAGTCATTCTATTTGGTCAAGTTGTTTGGTAATTGTGATTGAATTGCCAGGTGAAAAAATTCTAAGATTATTGCATAAGATGTTGTACATGTTCAATTATGATGTATAGAAAATACTGACAAGTGTTGGAAGTATGCAAGATGAAGTCTTGTAGGAAAATTGTATGGAGTTTGGTGCCTGTGGAAAATCACAAGGATGGCTACATTCATAATGTGGCAACAATCAAGATGAATCATGAAATAGAATGTCATGTTTTGGTAATAAAAGTTGAATTTCCTTTCGAACTAATTGGAATTCCTAAATGAATTATTTTATGTTCTCTCATGATAATTGCATGTGGTTGATGTAGATGAGATGATGTTGATAAAAGTTAAAATGTTGGCTACAAGGAGTATCTTGAGAAGATGTTGCTTGGAAACCTTTGAGGGCAGTTGGAACTCCTGGAGCGACGGTGCTCTAAGACTTCCGGTCTAGCCTGTTGTTGAAGCCCAAGGAAAGGGAGGTGTAGCACCGATGGACTATGCTTGTGAAGGTGTATACACCCGGGTGGGACATGCATGTGGGGAAGAGAGACCGTTGGTTGGAGTACTGTCGAGGTTTGAATGGTTGGAGTGTTGATGAGGTCTAGTACCTTGGCCTAGACCATGTGGATGAGGATTGTGGACCATGGCTATCTTGGGAAGCCATTTCCCTAATGGATTCATAGCCCTGCTCCGGGGTGGAAGGTCTTCTCAATCAAAAGATAAGTACAATTCTCTATTTATTGTATGTTGTGTATGTTGTATACAGTTTTAATGTTATTAAATTTGTTGTATATACATATATATACATTGCATATATGCTTGCATTACAGCATCCATGATTGTACCTAATGTGTCTCATATTTCATTACTTAAGAAATATATATACCTGATGCTAATCATGTAATTGATTGGAATATGATTCAGGTGGAACCAGAAGGTGTCCTGCAAGTGCATCATATGCGCATATTGGACAGGAAAATAAAAACAGCTCCAAAATTGAGCTATTGATCTTGTAAAGGTCCGGTGGACCTGGTACGGTCCTAAGGATGTGACATGGGAGCATGAGGACGCTATGTTGGCATAATACCTGCATATTTTTTAAGATTTTGGAAATCTTGTTGATGTTGTGTGAAAGTTGCACTGAGGACAGTGCAAAAATAAGGGAGGGGGATTCTAATGTCCCCAAGGCCCATCCCTAATGTAAAGCTTACATTATGAATTGTAAGTATGTTTATAGGCTGGTGACATAAGTTTATATAATCTAGTGAGCTTATGTGATTATTAGGCCAGGGAGCCTAAGTGTTGAAGGCCAAGAACCTGCTTTTGTATATGTACCTATGCAGAACATTAATAAAATTATAAACGCCACCACATCCAGACCGACCATGATGAGAGTGATGGGGGACTAAGATTCCATAGAGTGGGCAAGGGATTAGGGGATAGAAGGTGGGAAAGGGGATAAGTGTTGAGCCTAGGGGCTAAGCCTAGGGGGCTTAAGTCCTTGGGAATAATATTTTAATATTATTCCAAAAGACATGTGAATTATATTTTTTTATCCCAAGTTCTTTGGAATGACAAATGACATCCAAATGGGGAGGAACGTGTGTTGATGGAAGCATGCAGCTTCATGAGTGACAAGTATCAAACAAAGAAAATGCAAATAAAATGGTTGAGTTTGGACGTGTTGGGGGTTCCTCCTCCATTCGACCGTCGTCCATTCGAGCATGAGTCTCGTCTAACCTCGACAAAATACCCTAGTGCAACCTCAGTTCCTCTCGCATTTTCCATGGACTGTTCTATGGGGAGCTTGGGACTATTGCGTCTGAGCTCATGACCATCCACGATTGACCTCTATATTGGGTTTGTTCTCAAATCCCTTGCTTGAACAATTGAGCATGTGTGTGGGATCTCTGTCCCGAAACCATAGTTGTGAGACTATGCCGTAATTGCAGTTAAAACTGTTGAATTGAGATGAGATGGGGGGGTCTTTTCCCATTCCTCTGTTGATCATCTGGAGCAAAGTCCCATTTGACCTCTACAAGGATACCCTCATGCATCCCTAAAACTCGAAAATCATGTGTTGATTTCTGGGAAAGCCTATGTTGATTTCAGGGAAAGGCTTGTGTTTGTTCTGGGAAAGACGTTACACCCCTTCTATTCTAAACCATCGAGTTTGAGTCGACCCCTGCATGGATTGTTTGTCAYGCGTCCCTGAGAACCAGTGCGGGATTCTATCCTCTGTTKCCRGATTGAGAAAATAGAAGTGTCTCGTTCTCGCTGAGCCTTGTTGTGCTATTGCACCTATCTGTTGCTATCCTAGGGTGTTCATGTCTAGATTCCTATTTATTATGGTGGTCGTCCAGTGATTGAACCTGTGTGGCTTGCTGGCCAGTATATACAACACTCTCTCCAGGCGAGAGAGGTTGTTGAGGTTGAAAGGACATGTTTCCTAGCCTATGAGCGACTCTCTCCAGGTGAGAGAGTGCGCAGAGGAAGGAGAGAGCTCTTGGAAGGAATCCTGTAGCTGCCATAGAGCTCGAAGATTTCCTGTCTGGTCTGTTGTTGAAACCCAAGGCAAGGGAGGTTAGCAATTGAAGGACTATCTAGGTGAAAGAGAGGGTGTATACTCCTGGGGTGGAACATGCATGTGGGGAAGGAGAGTCTGTGGGCAATGGGCACAAGTGGTTCCTAGGAGAGAATCCTTCCTTGTGACTGTGTGTTTTCCCTGTAACCTCAGCCTAGCCTAGGATTCCTTGCCTTGGGGTGGAGCTTAGTCCCAGCTCGGGGGTGACCCACTGCTGAGCTGGATGAGAAGCGTGGTCTAAGGTTGGGAGTCTTGTGGAAGGCCTACACATGGTTGGTGGAATTACCATGATTTCAAAGATAAGTAGCAAATTATGCTTTAATTATGTTTTGCATGCATGTGTATTTATATCTATCATGTATTTTGCTGTGCATATGAATTAATGTTAATGCCAGGGATTATTTATGTTAGTAATAATTCTTGTGCTTACTCTGAGTTTAAATGTGTTTAATTCGTTTTAAATGCATGATATAATAAGTATGAGAATGTTGTTTCCGCACGGTAGCGTCTGCCCGGCCAGAGGGTTGGGATGGATGATGGCTGGGAGGGGAGCCATTACAGATTGGTATCAGATCGTTATAGAATGATATAAGAGCATTACAGATTGGTATCAGAGTGTTACATAATGGTATTAGAGCATTACAGCTACGGTCATTCACAAGAAGATTATTACAATCAAGATCAAAAGGTATTTTTAACATAAAGGAAAAAATCCTAAATATCCAAAAACCTAGCTCCCGAAAAATGAAAATACAAAAGGTGTGTGGCCCCAATGTGGAGATGAAGCGCTCAAAGTCATGTGGGCCCCGATGGGGTAAGTTGGTACAACAAATTACCTAGGTCATAACGTTTTCATATGATCTCCATTTTGGCGCACGATGGCTCGTTGGAAAGTTATATCCGAGGAATATACATTATGTCGTCAAACTCTAACTTTGTCTATAGCCTAACTGTAGTGAACCTTTAAAACTTTGTTTAGGGCCTCAAAATGACCCTAGACGTTTAGGACTCAAAAATCTAGAAAATAGCTACCAATGATGAAAGTTGCAAGTGGGCCAGATGGAATAGGTGGGTGGCCACCAATATTTGTGTGGATCAACCTTGAACCTAAGTGACCTTTAATTTTCCAAATATTTTATTAATTTATATTATTCAACTATTATATTATATTATACAAATCGAGTGGACCTAATGATTAAGAACATGTTTTTCCTCCTTGGAGGTCACAGGTTCAAATCCAGAGGGGGTAGGGTATGTATACCTAAGCCAAATTGTTGCATAGAGGGGGTCTCTTGTTCCAGAAACAAGGGGATCTCATACACCAATTTGGTGTATGGCTTGGACGAGACCTTAAAAATAGATTATTATTATTATTATTATTATTATTATTATTATTATTATTATTATTATTAATACTTTTATTTAATAAAAATTAAAATATCAAATATAAAGAATAATAATATTTTTTAATCTATACACTTTGGATGAAATGGATTCACATTTGTTTACTCTATTACTAACTTTATGAATCTTCTATTAAAAATGTATGTAAAAGTATGTAAGTATTAGTTGAATCTTCTACTAAAAATGTATGCTAAATATTGTATTTTGTTAATTTTGTATTTTTTTTGGTAAGTATACAAATTCTATTAGCTATTCACAAACTGTATATAAATGTCTTCTCTCCTCAAAATTCTAGATAGTAGAAGTTTTATAAAAAAGAACCCCCATAGATCCATAACTATTTTCCTACCCAAAGAGAGAAACCAAGCTTAAAGAAAAATTGGAATCAATCATGACTGTGGACAACTAACAATCGATATAGATAACTAACAGATAGACAAGAAAATATGAACTTATAAACATGAACATTTGAGAATAAAAAAACACATACAGGGTCATACTAGAGAGAACTGTTTCAAACATGGAAAAGAGGAACTTGAGAAGCATGTGTGAATTTAGTGCTAGCAATGTGACCCACATCCATTGGAGTTCCATGTGGCTGATGACCTTCTCGTGAGACTTGGAAAGAAATTCCATTCTTCTTGACTAATGAGGACACCATCATGATGAAAATTTGGTTATGGCTCTCAAGAGCTCTGAGTCCCTGCTTAAATTGCCGGTAATCATGGTCCTTGGGAAGGATTCCCTGAACAACCATAGTATTCATATGCCAATACAACTCTAGGGATTTGTAAAATTTGGAATCCTTGGTACATGTACAACCCATATCAAGGATGATAGTGCCCACCTGAGTATCACCTTCCTCATCATCCTTGGTCTCACAAATGATCCTGACATATTTTTCTAGGGTTGGCATGGAAGCTTGAACCTCTTGGGGAATCACTAGGGTTGGCATGGAAGCTTGAACCTCTTGGGGAATCAACTCTCCATAAAACTCAGTTGCAACAACAATGGCCATGGAGATGCAGATTTGATGGACATGGTTTTTATTAGTTCAAACTACATGCAGGGCCATGGAGGAAGAACTGGTAAAGACAAGAACATACTAGGGGGGACCACATGAAGAACCAGAGAAAAGGATAAGCGAGAGCCCACAATCAAACAACAACTAATAGACAAAGACAAAATAGACCAGGAAATTAACACACCTATCTTAAACCTTCCATGACAATCATCATCAAAAGAGTGGAATGTACCATAAATCCAGAGCAATTAACTTCCATGAGGGCTATCATCAGTGAAAAATTCCCAAAGATCCAAACCTTGGTCTTGTCCTAGAAGCTCTCACTCCTCGTAATGAATGCACCATGAATGCATCAGATCATCACATTAATAACTCTGAGTGAGATTGGGATGTTGGACTAGACAGGGCCAATCATCACAAAATCCTCCTCACATTCATCATGTAGCAACTAATCTGAGGGATTAAAGTTAAAGAAATAAAGGGAGTTGCAATCCAACTGAAGAGGGTAGTCACTAAGATATTTCCATGCAATGTCAAAAGGCTTAGAAGGGTTTGAGATTCGTTCATTGGCTTGGAACTCTACCAATTTATTGGCTTCAAGAAAAACATGGGAGGGAATGACAACAATAATATGGGGGATAGTCAAGTGAAGGAGGTCAAAGAGAGATTCCATATGCTAATTATGAGAGACTTTACATGGAGGGGAGCGATGTTTTTATTTTAGTGATAATATGAATGATAATATGTGAGTCTCCTTCAATAATAAGTTTGGAAACAAATTGTTGTCGATTTATTTGAATACCTTGGATCAATTCCTTGAGTTCCACTACATTGTTTGAGCTTGTGCCCATGAAACCATAGTATACTCTAAGGATTTTCACATCAACATCCCTGAATATTCCTTCATAGTTGGAAAAACCTAGATTTCCTTTTGACGCACAATCGAAATTCAACTTGATGAAGCCTGATGGGGGAGGGGACCAAGAGGAAGGTGAGGAAGGGAAAGGTGACCAAGAAGGGAAGGTAGGGGGGAAATATATAGATGAGGGGATCCATAAGGAGAGAAGGGGATGTTCCAGGTCATTACATTTGAGATTCTCATCTATCCATATTTTATAGTGAAATCTTTCCAGAATATTAAGTTTGATCTTGTTCTAGACTGAAGATGCCTGAGTGGATTCATATTTGAAAATGTGTGGGTTTCTTTCTTTCTAGGTTTCCCATAGAACAAAACTAGGGAAGAGTTTTTGTATGTAGTTAAGGATGGGATTATAGAAGATGGATGGATGAAAAATATATATTTTTTCCTTTATAGAATCTCTAATTCAATCATATTGCCTAAACTTAATGGGTCCCTCGTCCCATTGTTTATTTATTGAGCATCAGACAAGTACTTACACATAGGCTTGGTGTCTAGCATGTGGAAGTCATCCTTATTACCTCTCAAAACCTTAGGAAATTTACTTTATGGGTAATTTATTAAAGTGAATGAACTTTTGGATTAACGTGAGTTTAATTAATTTAAATGCATGAGTTTCTTTGGAATTATTAAATTAAGTGAGTTGATTAAGTCCTAGTCATTATATTGAAAGTGAAGGGGAGATCCAAATCTCATCCCTTGATCACTTTAGAGATCTAGGATTTACAGTTAACTCAACATAATAAAAGGTAGCCTAAGTGATAGGATGAGACACACAAAAAGTACCTTGGAGAAAAGAAGGAGTCTTTTCTCATATCCTTGTGTCACACATAAAGTGAGAAGATCTCACTGAGTGGGTGAAGAGTTGTTGATCTAAGTGTGAGTGTGAAGGGTGCAAAGGGGAAGCAAGGTAGATATAAACTAGGTAGGCTAGGCTATTGTTGCATTGTATTCCTATGATGGGCCATTATTCTAGGATGGGAGAACAAGATTTTAATGAATAAAATCAACAAGGTACTTAATTTTCCTTCGGGGTTTTTCTAGAGGTTTTTATCCAAAATCTGGGTGCAATGTGTTGGTTGTAGTTTTATGCTTCCATTGATTTGCTTCATTAATAACCTAACTGTGATAATAATTAACAAAGTGATTTTATTCAAGATTATTAACCTGGTGTTGGGTTTACAGAAGTTAATTTGGTATCATAGTTGCGACTTTGAGGAGAAAACCAGTTGCATGGATCTAATTTTTTTCAGCAACAATTTTTTTATATTTTTCCAGGTATGCGAGTAAAACTTAAAAAAAAAGATATGAGGTATCGATGGGAAATTCTAGGAGATCTAAGGTACCAACATGAATATCTAGTAGATCTAAGGTATCATCAGGTAGATCTAGCAGATCTGAGGTACTAGTGGAAATATCTAGTGTAGATATGAGGTATCAGTAAGCAGATCTAGCATATATGAGATAAGAGCATGTGAATCTAGCAGATATGAGGTACCAACAGGAATATCTAACATATTTGAGGTATCAACAGATGGATATTCCATATATGAGGTACCAATGGATAGATCTAGTGAAGATATGAGATATCAGTAGGAAGATCTAGCACATCTTGGATACAAGCAGGTATATCTAGAAAACATTATATACCAACATGTATATCTAGCAGATCTTAGGTACCAATAGGTAGATCTAGCAGATATGAGGTACCAACAGGTAGATATAGCAGATCTAAGGTACCAACAAGAAGATCCAGCATATATGAGGTACCAATGGACAGATCTAGTGTAGATCTATGATATCAACAGGAAGATATAGCATATTTGAGGTACTGGTAGATAGATCTTGTATATCTGAGAAACAACAGGAAGATCTAGTGTATATCTGAGTGTCCAACAGGTAAATCTAGGTAGTGAGTAGCAGGTCAAGGAAGTGGCCAGTAGGATCGGGCTGTAGGGCTCCACTTTTTCCATATTTTTCATGATACAAACACATTCATCATTACACCTTTTCTCACATTTCGTCAATAATACACATCTTGTTAAACCATAGACCACCATTATTTATCATCATGCACAAGTATACATATAGTGTGGTTAATACATCATTTTCTGTGCTTTTAGTGATTAAATGATGAGTATATCATGGTTTACTAACGAAAGTTCGTGAAGTATGATTCTTGTATTGGCATGATCAACATTCATGTACGATTACATGAGTTCAACATTCCTACACCAACACTGCCATTCTGACACATGTAATTATTTGGCATATTCGTGTGTTTCTAGGTAGAATTGGGAACGTGGGTTTTCTCCACAGCGATGTCATCATGTAGATATGTTTTTCAAAATTCACCCAGCCTATACATGTGGACCTCCAATTCAAGGGAAACAATTCAGCCAAAATTAATAAAATTTCTAGATTGTCAACTTCGCCCTTGATTTTCATGCACATGAAGAAAAATATGAATAATCTGGAACATGGGTTTTGTTCCTAGCATGGAAAATTGGGTCTCCTCTATGCTATTTTCCAAAAAGAGGAATTGTTTAGGAATTATTTTTGGTTCTTTCACTGACACTTGCATAAATGTTATCATATGTCCATATTTGAGAACACCGCATACAAACGCCTGAATTTAATGATGTGGTATTGGATTTAACATCAAACCAAAATTAATATGAGAATATTTGTTGGTTGAAACTATCTCCTAATTTTTAAAGTTAATTCGTTCATATGAATAATGGATCGATACACCCAAGACATTCCTTGACTTGGAAGTATGATATATTAATATTGTCGTAAGGTGGGGTGAAATCCGATTTTTTATTATCATTGCTTAAGCCAATTATTGTAATCTAAGCATCCATTTGTAACTAGAGGTGGGAATTTATTTAATGAAGATCTGATTGTTGAGTTCTGAGAAAGTTTCTCAATTTGAGTTAACTTCTCTAGGTACGTCATCCAGGTCGGGAAGGGACCCTTGATCCAAGTAACGCCCTCGATTTTTATTCATAGCATAGACTGTAATTTCGTTTTATGATTTGTGTGTTATTCAATTCTAGGTTTGCATCATTTTAACTCGTTAGTTTTATTACAAATTAGTGAGATTAGTCCTCTAGTTGAAGAGCACCTGCAATCTTTCCATTTTCCATGCTTGGTGCTTCACTCTCTCACGCATTTAAGATTAGTCATCACCCTCTACAAATGATAACACCACATGATATGTTGATTTATAGGAAGCGGCTTCTCCACATCACTTTAATCATGTACACATTCTTCTTCCCAGTCTCCAATGCTTATATTTCACCTTGAACCCACCATTATTCCTATAACGCTGCAAGAGTCATGTCTTTATTCACATCATAATGATGCACGCAAGTTTTTAGGTTCTAGTTGTTGTGCATTGTTATTATTCCATTGTGTTATTTTTCATTGTTATACGTTGGTGCACTGTTCAATTTATTAGTTTCTTAGATGAGCTTTTAGATCTACATATAATGGTCACACATTAAGTCATATGTTGTTAATCCCATGCCAACATTGATTTCTCTTGCATTTCCAGGTGTATCTTTTATTGAGGACAACTCTCTAAAGCATGTTTCTTTGAAGTTTCTACGTTACATCATAGGGTTAATTAGGATTTTGGTGGATTTTATCTTAAGACTAGTAAATTCCCCTTTAGGTTAGTAGAACACATACATGAGGGTTTAAGTAAACTCATCCAAATGAATCATTTGAATTCCAGTTTGGGTAAATTCCGCATTTACTTTCATATTCCCTTGTCTTTTAATCTAGTTTTATTTTTATTTGGTTTTCCTATAGTTCTGTTTATTTTATGCAGTTGACCTCATTTCTTGTACTTTGGATTCCTTCACTTTGATTTTAATCCAAACTTTGTTTTCATTCATTTGTGCATTTTCTAGCATTAGATATTAGAATAGGATAAATTAGGCTCCAATCCTACACATATTGTTCCTGCACCTCTAATTCTAAGACTCCCCAATTGATAATTTAATGTTGGAATTAATAGTGAATATATTTTACCCAACATTTTTGGTGTCATTGTCAGGGAGGTGCTAAAGTGATTGAAGTATAGGTAGGTAGGTTGCCTTTAAATTACACATCATGGTGGAGGACAAGACGATAATATGAGAGGTAAGAACCTGCACATCCACTTTAGTGGGTCTCTATACAAACTTGGATATGTTCTTTTTGCAAGTGTGTTTCTCTTTCACAAAGTGTGCTTACTTTCTTGCAAGTGTGTTTATTTTCATGAAAGTATGGTATTATTTTCAAATTCTGCAATAAGTTTCTATTATTTCTTATGGTTTTCTTAAAATTTCTTTGAGTGTGTAGTTAGTTTTTTTTTCATTTTTTATCAAAAATATTAAAAATAAAAAATATTTTGGGCGTTGTAAGAACCTGTTGATGGGCGATATTGACCACTCATCAACTGCAAGAGAATTTTCCAATCCAAGGTTTTTTAAGTTTAACCTAATCCATTTAAGGTAATTATCTCTCACAGGTTTAATGGCTCCATTGGCTGATGAAATGATCTATCTAATAAATAAATGAAAAGTTATTTAAGATCATAACTACTAATTGTCAAATTTCGAGTATTTACAATGATCTATCAGATTATATAACCTTGCACTTAATTACATAAATTCACAAAATTTACAAGTTTGTATGGGTACAAGATTTACTAGAAACCTTGTGATAACGAGAATCTCAAAGTATTTAATGGAACTTAATCCCGACAAATATATCTATAAATAATAAAGAAAACAATTAATTCAAACTTCAATCATACTGAAACAATAATATTCAAGCTAAGCTAACAATCAAATCTAACCTAAATGATTTTGAATGTGATTAATGAAAGATAAAATGTAATTATCAAAGCAGTTCGAGTTAACTTGATAATAATGTTTTACATTCAAAATCAATCAAATCAAATCGTGTGACACCATACATATTAGTAAGAGAATACAATAAAACCTATCCTGATCAAGAGAAAAGTTGCAATGCAATGGTTGAATAATCTCATTCAAAACTCTGTTAGATTGTCCATATGTAAAACAAATTCTCATATAAGCAATGTTGCACGTCAAGTCCAACAAAATTTTGGTGAAAGAAATTTCAACAAAATAGAGTAGGTTTAATACAGATAAGGAAAGGAAGCAACTTTGAGATCAATCCTTTATGGAGAATAATAATGTATTATTTCAATTAAAGAAATGCATTTCATTAAAAAGAAATAATTAAACACATGTAATTTGCATAAAAAAAATATAATACATTTTGCACATGCATTTATCTATCAATCATACAAAGAATTGATAAATGAGATAATGAATTATATTTTTTAAATATTAATCTTTGGAACAAAAAATACACAAATTAATATCATAATAATGAATTAATAAAACATGGACAAAAGCCAAAGTTTCATTCTACAAATCTATGACAGGAATAAAATGAACACATACATTAAAACAAATGATATTATATTAAAAAAAACTCCAAAATTACTCACAAAACAATAGTCTAAAGAAAAATGAGGTTCGTTGTCTTCCCATTACAATCCCAATTCCATTCGCTATTCCATGCTCCTCCTTCTTTTTTTTCAGATCTCTCTAATCTTCTTTTTATAAGCCCATACTACATAAACTAATTTAATTTAATTAATTTAATGATAAACATCAATCTGTGATATCCCTGAGTTGTTCAAACAAAATCCAAATTGGAGGTTGATTGCAACACAAAATAGGGAAAATTTATGTCAAATATCTATTTGTATCTCTCAAACTGCATCGCTTCTGGAGAAAATCTTCGAGAGTAGGTAAATTTATCCGTTCTGGAGATGGGTTTTCAATTGTTTTCATAAATTCGTTATCATCTTCCCAGAAATGAAAGATTTGATTTCTCCTCCAAAGAACTGAAGCAATTTTTTAGTTTTCTCATTTCAATCCTTTAGCAACTATTCTTCCAAAACAATAAATTCCAACTCTCTTCCATGATCTGGAGTATGATATCCTATAAATAAAACAATAAAAAAATAGCAAACTCATATCTATGCTTACTTTACAAACAAACTATAAACAAATGTACAAAAATGAATTGTTAAATCACTGGACAACTCTTGGGCCACTTTTCCATTTAATTGATGGTAAACAATGCAATTCTCAATTATTTTATTTGCTGCATGTCTTAAATGTAGTGTAACATGTAATCAATTTAGTTTTTCGAATTAAGTGGTTATTAAGAACAATCATTAAAACAATTAATTGCAAATAACTTTGCATAATGACCAAGTAATAACAATAATGAATTGAAAACCATGACATGATAGTAACAAGAACTTTTATAGTATTGACCTTTGTCATATCATGTAATTCAAATGAAACGTCCAAATACATAAAGAAAAGTTAACCATTGTTCATAGTTTTAATTCATGATAAGGATTATGACCATTAAGACTAAGACTAAATTAAGTCATGTATTGATTATTCATCAAAATCTAGTTTTCTAGCTCATGCTCAAATGAGATCATTCATTTTTGAAATGTTTTCAAATAGAATTAGAAAAACAAGAACAAGTGTATAAAAGTAATAATAAATCTATTCTTGGATTCCATTATCAAATCATTATGATAACCATATTTTTTATTCATTAACCAATAGAGAAGACCTGAAAATAAAAACATGTTATGAAACCATTTGCTAATCATTGAAGACATACTCTTGTTTTGAATTTTCATGTTGAAAATTAAGAAATTCAAAATGAAAAGTAATTGATATAAGAATGAAGAACCAATGTTAAAGTCACTTTAAATAGTTATTATATTCAACGTAATAATCTCCAGTGGAAATATTTAAATCACAAAATATTCACACAATTCAAACTAAACCATTCAAATAAGAAAAAAAAAAAAAGATAAAAGGACTATCAAAAGACCAAAGATCCAGTTAATACAATTTTGTGAATTCATTACATTACAATCCAACTATCACACCAAATTAATCCATAAAATCATATTCTCAGATCAAGTAAGATAGAGTTGGATGTCATGAAAGTGATATTTTCAAATGGTCAAGGGAGTCTCCTTGAATTTTATAAAAAATTAAAGGGGGACTATTGGGGGGCCAACAGAACCCCATGCGATAATCCATGTGTGAGACAGAAGCCATCAACCAACAATATGGATCCAAAGATGAAAATGAGTTTGGAATAAATCTCGTAAATCCTAGAAGTAGTTGGGATCTCTTCTTCTCAGGAAGAACACATCTTGGCAATAGTCAAGAACCTATCTACTTCTCCAAAAGACATAGAAAAATCAAAGTCTTATGAGGCATGTCTACAAGAGTATTAAGAAACATTCGTTGATCAATTTGGCCAATCCACCAAGGATATAGGAGACTCATGGACCATATCTAATCGGAAGAAGACATTAGAACCTGAGATCGAGGAGGATAAAAAAAGGAATACACAAAGTGGTTTAAATGAAGAGGTGGAAAAAGGACACCATGATTATATTAATGGTTGGTTCTAGACGACTATCAGATTGCACGACCACTCTCTTCTTCAACAACTCTTCACATCATATTATTCAAATTTGTTGGTTCATCATGTTTATGATCATGTTACACACGTTGTTTCATTGGAAGTACTCATATACTTGAAAAAGGGTTATTTTCTTAGGTATGTATGGTAGGATGATAAACAAGTAAGTAAATGTTGCATGTAGTTGCTAGTTTGATCCAACATTGTTTTTTTATGTATTTTTCAATAATTGTAGCTGTCAGGATGAAAAACTGATCATAGGGGATTCTATTGCCCTAAAATTCTTAATACGTTTTTCAGCTGATAGTGAGATCTTTTTCCATTTTTTCTAAATAAATTAGGCTATGATGATTTGTTGAATTTTTGTAGGTGTCCTCCTTTCAGCTGGATTGGGAGAACATCTTCATGGTTTATTCAGGGAAGTAATTTCATTTATTTTTGTTCTATTTTTTCATCAAAATTGTCTTCTATTTGGATCTTTTATTACCTAAGACCGCTTTGGGACATCTGAATTTCATTTTCTATTACCCCCATAAACATTGTTTGTTTGAAAATTGTTTTCTACTTTTATTTGTTTTCCCTACTATTTTTTCGAACTATTTTCCTTACTAGAATTTATAGTTTAGACAATTATTAACATGGAAAAACTAAACATAAAATAGTTCAAACATCAACCCAAAGACTTCTTGACACAACCAATCATTTTCAGTACAAAATTTCATTTAACCATTTATTTTAGCAGTAGCTTATATCCCTATTTTTTATATATTATGGGATTACATAAAGTTAAAAGTCCATATTATGAGGCCCATAGTAAGCTAGTACAACCTGATCTAATTTCAAAGTTGTTCAGTAGAGAATATTTATTAAAGAGTAGAAAGAGAGTGCATGAAGTTTCTACCCATGGGAACACTACCATAATTCTATATGAAGAAGATGGCTTTAGGGACTAGAGGTACTTTATGTTATTTTCTAGTGGAGTGATCCACCACACATTAAAAGGGATAGACCATGAATATGAATTCAAATTGATTAAACTCATTAAGTATCCTTTACATAGTGACAACCTATAGGAAGGTAATATTTCTACCCTCAAATTGGTACCATCCTGTGCCTTTTAAGGGATTTTCAGAGAAACTCCCCCATCCACCCAATACATACATATACATATATCATAAATTTTAGGAGTTGAATTCATGGGTCTAGAGCCTCTAATAAAAAATGGGTAGAAGAGGCCAACCCATCGAGGTTATAAACCCTTGCTGGCAGCGGGTACCAGCCTGTGGTACTAGAGGGTAATTTAAAAGTTAATACTTATAGTGTCATCTCATGCATGTAGAAGGATTTATGATGATTTATCCCCCATCTCTAATCATACTTTTTATGCAAATTGTAAGTAGTGAGACAAGATCTCTCAGAGTAAAATGGGTTTAAGATGTTACCTTTTCGAGGCTATAGACGCTTGTCGATAGCGAGTTCGGACCTGTGACACCTATATTGACTAAACCTTATCTATTTTTGTCTTTATGTATGGTATTACTTGTGAATTTATTTCATGAAGAAGCATGAATGGTTTGAGCCAGGGATAAATGAACTCCATATAACTGCCACTTGAGAATAACCCTAAGTTGACCTTAAGACCCTATCATTCAATTCATACTATCGCTAAGATGTAATATGTTAAGAGTGCGACCATGATCTTAGAATATTGATATACTCAATTGTGAAATTTATCTTTATTACTTGAATGGTTGTAAATATTTTGAGATTGAAAAAGATTGTCTAGTTTCATATGGGGTTTTCTGTTAGAAAACAAGAATGTGGAGCAATAAAATAAAAAAAATGCGGAAACAAAACACGGAAGATACACAATATAATAGAGACACATATTTACGTGGTTCACACAGTGTGGGCTATGTCCACCAAAGAAATTGTCAGGTCCTTCCTTTATTGTTATCCAACAGATAAAGGGATACAACCTACATTATCCAACATAAAGGTATACAACCTAAAACAAACCCATAACTTCCTCTTATTTCATAGTCTCTTATCCTCGTATCACAATATTCTCCATCCACCATACCAATACATTTCTCATAAAGATGTATTGTCTTCTAGGCAAAAACCCTAACATAATCTCTATCGCTAGATTCAAGTGGACTTTATAATGAACTGTCTAGATTTTACAATGAAATTACAATATACATTTACAAGGCAATTTCCCTTCGGGGGCTTCGCCACCGAATCCCTCGGCTGGGCCTCGCTGTTCTCCTGCATCTTCTAGTTTGGATACTTCTAATTTGCACTTCAATGGAAGAGTGTACATACTTTGGGGTGTGGCCAGTCTTTGCGGGTATAAACATGGTTGAAAGTAAAAGACCTCCTCAATGAAGAAGAGATAATTAGGCTCCACAACCAACATCCCACTTGAGACCGATCTCAAAAACTCCACCACTGCTTTATATACTGGACTCTGAACCTTTCTTGGACCTGGAAAATTTCATCTTCATATTCATTCTTGGATACCAACTGAAACTCCGAACTAAGAAGGAACTCGGTTTCTCCTCGGTTACTCCCTTTGTTAACATGTCCTGCGGATTCCTGGTTAGTGTGTATCTTTTTCCAACTTCAAATGTTCATCTTCCAAGGGATCGTATGAAGTGGTACCCTCACTGTATATGCTTAGTCTTGAATGGAAGGCTGAGTTCTTGTAAGATGAATGGCACTCTCAATTGCCACAATACAACCTGATATTCTCTTGCTTCTTCCCAATTCCTCCATAAACCTCTATAACCAAATCAAATCATCTCTTTACTAGCCTCCGTAGTAGCAACATACTCTGATTTCATTGTTGAAAGTGAAACAATCTTTTACATTTTTGAAAACCAACTTGTTGTTGTTCCACCTATAGTAAACAAGTATACCCCCGTGGTACTCCTCCCGCTATCTTTATCACCTTCCATATCCTAATCAACAGACATCCTTTTGTAGAACAATTTTGAACCTCCAAACATAATGCATGATTAGCGCATTCCTCAAGTATCTAAGAATCCAATTTTAATACCTCCCAATGTTCTAATTGTGGATTTCGTTCATATATCTCACACAACTTCCATCGTAGACAGTAATATATGGTCTTATGAAAACCATTGCATTAATTGCTACCAACCTACCGATGATTATGGGACCTTGGACATGTATTTCATCTCCTCCTATGTCTTGAGAAACATTTCCTTAGTTAATTTTGAAATGGTTGGCCAAAGGTGTAATTCCATTCGCTTTGCATTCTTCATTCTAAACCTTCCAACACCTTCTCCGGTAGTCACCCCGAGACAATGTCAGCTTGTGATTTTTCCTATCTCGTTATTCTTATACAAAGGATTTTATTTTGGTAACACCCAAATCCTTCATCGCAAAATGAATTGGATAATTTCTTCTCGAGCACATTTCTATCCTACATATTAGACCCTTTGAACAAGCACATGCCATCTACACACAATAGCAAGATAATAAAGCTTCCATTTTCATCTTTTAAAATAAACACGTTGATCAAAATGACATCTACTGCAACCCCGTTTCGTCATAAACTGCTGTCCCCCGTGATACCACTGCCTTTGATCTTGCTTTAGGCCATATAAGATATTCTTCAACTTGCATACCAAATTCTCCTTCCCCTTTTACTCATACCCTGTATTGCTGTATATAAATCTCTCCTCCAAATCCCTATGGAGAAAAGTTGTTTTATATCTAACTATTCAAGATGCAAATATTCTACTACCAAAAGATTTAAAATAGTTCTAATTGAAGTCATTTTAACAAAAGGAGAAAATATTTCATCAAAATCTATACCTTTCTTTGTGTAAACCCTTTTACAACAAGTCTATCCTTGTACCGCTTTTTCTCCTCCATGTTCTTCCTTCAACTTGTAAACCCATTTATTCTCAGAATGCTCTTTTCCTGCTGTGAAACTCCAAATCCAAGTCCCAAGTATGGTTATTTACCAAGGAATCCATTTCCTCTTTCATGCATTTCTCCCACTTCCTTTGGTATCTACTTGCATTGCCTCTTCAAAACATTCTCTCAAGTTCACCAGAATCAACCAACGATAAATAATACAATGAAGGAGAGTATCGCTCAGTATACTTAACCCGGTAGATTTTCTAACAAAACTTGCAAGTGTGTTTGAGGTACTTGCTGCTCTTGTTGTTGTACATTTTGGATTTTTGGTACCTTTGAATTTTTTTCAAGCATCTCATCAAGAATTGTGTATTCTTGTTTTTCTTTTTCCCTCGCTTTCCCTGCAACCCATCTTTGTACATGACCTTCTCATTGAATATGAAATTCTACTCCTAATGATTTTGTTATTTTCTATATCCACAAGTGAAACCAAAATCATTAACACCATATCCACAATAAAGGTACACTTTTGGATTTTTCCTCAAGCTTTGTTCTCCTATTTTCTTTATCAATATGCACAAATGCTTCTCACAAACTCTAAAGTTTTTTAAAAAGAACAGTTTACCTTTTTCTTGTCCATTCTTCCTTTGGAATGATCCCAAAGAGTTTTGAAGGTCCTCATTTGCCATAAGCAACAGATTCATAGCATCTACCCAAAACTCAAGGAAAACCAAAGATGCAATATCATAAATTCCCTTGACACTCCATGATTGTCTGAAATTCATCCTTTCGACACCTATGATTGTCTTGTTCATCCTTTCTGACACTCCATGATTGTCTTGTTCATCCTTCTGCATATCACCATTTTCTTGTGGTGTTCTTGGAACTGCCTTCTCTACCTAATCCCATGGTATGAAATAGTAATCATCAAACTCCTTGTTGAAATATTCACCTCCATTATCCGATCTCAGACACTTCACCTTTTCCTATCTCATTCTCAACCAAAGCTTTCCATTTTTAAAAGTATCAAAAACATCGATTTTTTTGTTGAATGCAAGAAACCCAAGTTTTCTAGTTCCATCATCAATAAAAGTAATATATAATAATGAGAGCCACCAAGAGATGATACCCGAAATGGGTCCCATACATTTGTATGCACAAGCTCTAACATTTCAATCTTATTTTCTTTTCCAACTATGATAAATTTGACTCTCTCTGCTTTCCATAAACAATGTTTCATTTAAGTCCAAATCAATTTGTTTAAGATCCTCAAGTAACAAATTTCCTTTGTGAAGTATCTCAGATCCCCTTCTCACTCATGTGTGTCCAAACCTATGATGCCACAAGAGTTGTATCCACTCTCGTAGAAGATAAAGAGATAGAATATTTAGTAGTACCAGTACATAAATACAATGTAAACAATTTCTCTTTCTATCACCAATGATCCTTTAGATGGCCTTCCACGCCTTTATCATCTATAAATATGGAACCTTTAATTTTGCCAACTACCCTATTGAAATTGTATTTTCCCTTAAACTGAACATGTCTTACCTCTTTCAAGAACCATTGGTTTCCATTGGTGTTGTTTTTTATTTTTACCTTTCCCATTCCAACAATTTTGCATGGTGTATCACCTAAATGAACCGGCCCAAAATCACCTTGAACATAATCTAGAAATGTTTCCTATGGGGTGTAGCATGAAATGAAGCTCCCCTAAATCTACTACCCAAGACTCAAAATATTATCTACAGAAAGAATCAAAGCATCTTGTAACACATCACTTGTTACATTTGCTTCTTGATTTCTCTCCTGGCCGCCCATCTCTTTGTTTCTTTGAGCTCTACAGTCTTTCTTCTCAGATGTGCTTCCCACAATTCCATCACTTTATATTTCCAAGTTTGTATTTGGATATTTCTTTCTAGAATTTTATGGTTCCCGAACCCTTCTCTATATCCTTTTGTCTTCCTCGCTCTCCATGTCAAACGACTTTCCATGTCTCACATGTATTTTCCATTGCATTTCCTCGTGAAGGATAACACCAACAACATCATCAAATTTTAAATTATTTGAACTAGATAAAGAGTTACCTACATCCATGACCAAGCTTAGCTCCCATCTTCCGCAATGAGCAAGATTAGAAGAGCCTCGACTCATCATCAAAGTCCACTTCTTTAAAACTTAGTTGATTAGTAATCAGATAAATCATTTAAATGATATGCAATGCACTCTTCCGACATATTCATATTAAATATCTTCATTAGAAATACCTTATTGGACATTTAGGGTTTTCATACAATTTGGCTAATGCATCCATCAAACCCTTTCATTGTCTTTTATTTGGAAATATTGAAAAGCCACCAACGCTGTCAAGCTTCCGCCATATCGTTTCTAAAGCCTTTCTATCAAGAATCTCCCATTCTTCGCCCTTCCTGGCCATCGCCTTTCTTTGTTATTCCCGCCTAATGGTAGGAATAGATCCTTCGAGCATAGCCAGTCTTCCATCCAAGATCTTTCATAACCGTAGTTTGGGCCTAAATTTCTTTTGACCCTAAACTTTCATCTCTTCCTGGACATTGTTCTACCAAGCAAGAAACTGAACCCTCTTTTCCCCAAGTAGGTTACCTTTCACCATACCGCTTGTTAGAAAATGTGACCATGGAGCAATAAAATAAAATAAATGTGGAAACAAAACACGAAGATACACAATATAATAAAGACATAGATTTATGTGGTTCAACCAAAGGTGGGCTAATGTATTCACCGTCCACCAGAGAAATTGTCATTTTCTTCCTTTATTATTATCTAGCATATGAAGGGATACAACCTACAACAAACCAGTTGTAACTTCATATTCTTTCTCTCACAGTCTCCTATCTCAGAATACAATATTCGCCATCCACCATAGTCGCAATACATTTCCCTCATAATAGAGGATTGCCTTCTAGGGAAAAAAAACCCTAACATAATCTCTATCGTTAAATCTATGACCTTATAATGAACAGTCCAGATTTACAATGAAATTACAATGTACATTTATAAGGAAATTTTTCCTTTGAGGGACCGCTTGCCCCCAGACCCCCCAGCCGGGAGGATAGCCCCCCCGGACCCCGCAGAGGGGGTACCCCCCCTCTTCACTCCCCCGCGTGGAAGGGTGTACATACTTCTAGGGTGTAAATAGTTCATGGGGTATAAACACAGCTGAAAGTAAAAGACCTCTGAATCAAGAAGATAATCAGGCTCCACAACCAACATTTTCATTTGTTGAGACTACTAATACTCTTTTATTTTCCTTCCTAAAGGAGAAGAAAAAAATCCTTACTCGAATTTATACAGGGACCTTTGAACATAGGTGCTACTAATATTTTAATGAATTTTTTTTAATCAAGGAAATAAAAATATTTACTATAGAAACAAAAAGTTGATTATGCATTTTTTTTTGTGGGTTATGCTTGAATTATCTTGGTCAATCATAGAAGGGTAATATTCATTAGTGATCTTTGAAAATTGTTCAAATCTAAATTTTCAGAATGTGGCATTGGATGTACTTCATGTTAAGATCAATTCATTATATGATTTTATTATTTTCTCTCTGTGTGGTCAAGTTTAGCAGTCATGAACTGTGTGCCCACAATTTGTTAACATCTCTCATATTTTTATTCTTAGCAAATCTTGGATTGGTATGAACAAAAGCTGACAACAATTTGTTTTCTTGTAGCCGCATGCCACTCAGTCTTAATCAATTTTGATGAGAACATGAAAAATCTTGGGTTTGGGGGAGATCTCCATATCTTCAACATCTCTAGCATCTCCAAAATATTCAGTTCATCTCAGTGAGCTTTGTTTTTTTAGGGTCCAACATATCAAATTCTGTTCTCTTCAGCTCTCATCAACTTTTGTGCAACTCTCATCAGCTTCACTCTCTTTAGTAGCTCCCAACCTTGCTCCACCTCATCTTCATCTTTCATTGGTCCAAATCATGGTTCCACAAATCTTTCATCCTGTTCTGCATAGTTTCCACTTCAACATGCATCAAAATTCAAAGAAAAGGTAACTTGAAGTAAAAAATGTATAAATATCTTTAATTTACTAAGAATTTGGAAAACATGATGCATAACCACTATTATCCACTCCACACTCCACTACACACCATCGCCATTTACAAAGTACAATTACAATTACTTAGTAAACCCTCCATTTTCACTCCACGAGTTATAATTAAAATTATACTTTGCTCATAAGACCAAGTAATGAAACTAAAATATTTGGTATATAAATATAAACACAGAGCAATGAAAATGAAATATCTGGTATATAGACACCAAGCAATGAAAATGAAATATGTGGTATATAAATATAAATATAAATATGTGGTATATTTCTCTTTTGATGGTTTTACCACATATATCTTGTGTCATTTGTGAGCTTGTTGTTATGTGATGATCTCGTAACCATGCAATTTCAAACACTTGTTTCATAAAAATGTGTAGTGTTGCATTAAAAATATGTAGAGTGGGTGAGTTGGCACTTGTTAGTGCATAACAATATGTGTAGTGGATGAGTTAACGCTTTTGGGTATATGCCAACTTACATGGCACATGTAAAGTTCTCCACTTATGGACCCACTCTCCATTTGTGGGTCTAGTTTAGGGTAAGGGTATTTCCTTACATGGCACATGTAAAGTGCTCCACTTATGGACCCACTCTCCATTTGTGTGCATATATGATTTTGCATTTTTGTTGTTGAGTTTATTTAGCATGATTTACATTGTACTTTAAGATATGACTGAAATTAGGTTGGTGCTAAGAAAATATAATGTTTGCATTAGATCTAACACTAGTTGCTAATAGGCTAAATTTTTGACTTGCAATATCTATACTATTAAGTGTTTCCCTATTGGTTTTGTTGATTGTAGATCTGAAATTTTAATAGTTATTTCTAGAATAATCTGATTCAACATTCGAGTTGAATCTTCTATGGTGCAACTCTAAGGCCATATGAGGAAATAATTTTAACATGGCTTCAGAGTGGCAATGATGAGATTTTCTACTCATTTCATGGAGAATTCAACTACCGATGATATGGAGCTATGAGCAAAGAAATTTACTTGGTTTGATTCCTACAAAACTCTAGTGATTATTGCTAATCCATGCTTGTGAGAGGCATGAAGAGCTGTGAAGTTTGTAAGTGTGATGCCCTAGAAAATTTAGTGAGTGGAGTGTGTTATTATCGAGGAGAGGGTTAATATTAACCTTTATGAAGTCATTGATTTTATTTGATCTATTTAATTCAAAAATATGGAAGAATAGTGAACTTAATCATTCCTAAACAATCTAACCCATTGGAGGGAGCTTGCAAGTTCACACATTGGAAGTACAAATTACAACACATATATTGATATATAAAGTGGTCTTGTGAACCATCATAACACATCATGTGAGATATCATTCATTTCTATTCATGCTTATTTGGATAATTAGATTACCCACCCATATTGGTGTCTTGTGTGGTTAAACTTTATCTTGCATTATTGATCTCATGGATAACCATTATGGAAAAATAAGGCCTCCATTCTAAGATTGGTAATAGAAATTTTGTTGTCAAGTTAATTTTTTAAACCATAGTTCTTTCCCCTTGGAAATTTTTTATGCACATTTCAGATCTTGTAATTCTCTACTATTAGGATGTTTTTTTAGGGGTACCTTCAACCTTCTTTTTAGTATTGTTTATGTAGGATTTTTTTTTATTCATTTGTGAGGTCTATCATTTACATTGAGGTGCTTTCTGCATCTCTACTACTTAAAATATTTCAATGTTGGTCATAAATGAAATATTTCAATTCCTTCCATGTTCAACATAGAGTTGACACATTGTGCGCACACACACACACACACACACAAATAAACAACATAGATCCATCTTAATTCTCGATCTATCATCCACAAAGAAGGATCAAGTCCCTTGTGGTTTGCACCTCAAGGGATTTGGTCCCTCTCAACACATGATAGATCCAGAGTTAAGATGGCATGATAGATCCGAAGTTAATATGGATTTACATCGATAAATTAACCACAAATTCTTTTTAGAGAGGGGGGTAACAACTAGCAAGAGGAAATGGACACTTCAACTTTCATTAATGATTACTCTAAGTGCATATGTGTCTATATCTTAAAGAAAAAAAATCAAGTCAATAAATATTATAAAGTTCAGAAGTTCAAATCCATGATTGAGAATCATTCCTTTATGAGTTAAAACAAAATGACAGAAAAAAAAGTTAATCTTGATTTTGAATCTTTATACTCATGTGCACAACCTTCCATTGCACTATACCTTTCACTTCTTAAAAAAAATGGTATCACTGAAATGAAAAATCACACCCTTGTTAAGATAGCTAGATGCACAATTCATATTAAAGTGTATAGTATCATTATCATATTTATACAAAGAATGTAATCAATATGACTCCCAAAGAAACCTACAATGACATGGAATTAACTATTGCTCTTTTTAAAGTCTTTAGTTGTGACATTTGAACTCACATTCTAGATAAAAAAGACAAAAAAGTTGGAACCCAACAATTATCTATACATTTTATTGATTGCAAAAAGAATCAAAAATTCATTTATCAATAATTTGGATATTTGAAAAAAAATTATGTTCTAAAATGCATCCCTCTTCTTCAACTTTGACTTCCCTGCCTTCCCTACTATTAACACAAAAATATAAATCCTTAAAATCTCCCTTCATCACACAAATAAGTGCTTTAAATTTTATGGGTTATATTAGCTTTTCTTTATCTCTAAAACGAGTACGATTAACCCAAAAATTCTGAAACTTGTCCTATCAATCTATTAATCCAAAAAAATGAATCAAATCTTCATGCATCATGCAAATAAGTTTGATTCCTTTGAAAATTTTCAAGCTTCAGACTGATTTACTTTTGCTGATAGTTTGCATTTGGAGCGGTATGACTGTACATATTTGGATCTTGAGGTTGTGTGACATAACCATAATCAGCATTGTATCCTTGTACATCACCATTCCATTGATTTGGATCTTGTTGATGATAGTTTGCATTTGGAGCCGTATAACTGTACATATTTGGATCTTGAGGTTCTGTGACATAACCATGGTTTGCATTTGGAGGGATATAACTGTACATATTTGGATCTTGAGGTTGTGTGACATAACCATAACCAGCACTGTATCCTTGTACATCACCATTCCATTGATTTGGATCAGGCTGTTGGATTTGAAGCCACCCTCCACGCTGCACTTGTTTGTTTGCAAGATTTCGTCCCCAAGAAAGCCTAATTGGTTGCTGACCAAGAACTGCACCGTGTAGCGTTTGCAATGCTACCTCTGCAGATGCCCTGTTGCTAAACTGGACAAATCCAAAACGCTTGCCCACAGGTATCTTGACATGCACAAGCTCACCAAACTGGACAAATGACTCCGTCAGCATTTCGACTGTCACAGTGGGGTCTAAGCCAGCAACAAATAGAGTTGTATTATTTGAGTCTTTCGCTGAGGCTGACGCGACCACTTTAGGATACGGTTGCTGATAAACTGTGGGCCTATTCGCATAGGTCTGGAGGAACACGACATTCCATTCATCTCTGTCATGGCCCGAAGTTGTTCATTCGCATTCCCAAATTCTACAAACCCATAACCTTTTGAACGCCCTGTAGCCGTATCCGTAATAACCTTTGCTCCTTTTACAGATGGGTATATAGCTCTGAATGTCTCTTGCAACAAGTCGTTTGTGACATCATATGCCAACTCTCCCACGAATATAGTATAATCCTCGGGACGCTTTTGTCTAATGCCAAATGTTGCCCAATTTAGCCTGTAAAATTGTTCACCGTTGTAATTTTGGAGAGCCATCTGAGCTGCTGCATGGCTTGCAAACTCTAGGAAACCATAACCCTCTGATTCCCCAGTTTGCTTGTTGCGAATAATCTTTAGAGAAAGAAGGTCTTCGGTATAAGCAAAACAGTCATGCAGATAAGTCTCATCCATCCACTGCTGCAAACCTCCGATCCAGAGGGTCCTAATCTCGTCTGCGGAGCTCACTTGTTGCGAGTATTGCTGCGCCACAAGCTGAGGTTCGGGTTGCTGGGATAAAAACACTTGTTGCTCCTGCTGGGCATCAATCGCGGGTGCCGCCACGGGACTTGGCTGCATCATTCTGAAATATTTATAAGATCAAGGAAAAAACCCTCAAAATACAGTTTAATAAAACCTGCGAAACGTCGTGCTGTGGGAAATCTATGGCAGCTCGATGGGTACGCTAAAATTGTATCAAACCTGGGCAGATTTTGATCCAGAATACAGAGAGCTACAGCTTCTCTCTACTCGTATGCGCAAGCTAAAGACAAAAAGGGAGTCAGAAAGGACCTAAGAGTTTGTGTTGTGCAAGATGCATTTGTAAGATAACGATCTCTTATATATATTCGTTTTCGATCATTTCATATGTATACCACATAATGAGGGTAGGGTAGGGTGGAGGATAATAATAGAGAAAATACAATAATATGTTTTTTTTAATATTATTTTATCTGTACCCTTTTTACATGTTGACTTATGTTTATGTAGATTTCATTTTGTTGGAGTGGAGTTTTGTGAAGTAAAAATATATATAATCTTATTTTTTTTTATTTTCACCCTTTTTACATGTTGACTTATGTTTATGTAGATTTCATTTTGTTGGAGTGGAGTTTTGTGAAGTAAAAATATATATGATCTTATTTTTTCATGGGTAATTGAATTGGTTCTACCAAGAGTGATAGCAAAGTTAAATGGTTATATGATTCAATGCTTGCTCGTGAGGATTTTTAAGGTTTTGGGTTGATTCAAAGACCCTCAAAACTTTAACTGCATGGATGAACTATGTTCTTAAAACTTTGGCACATGGAATTATGTCGAGCACTCAAGTTTTTGTAGGATTTGTTGCATAGAACATTATTAAAGATATGACCAACTTGGATAATCTTTATCCTATGTCAGATATGTGATCTTGTCTCTCTGAGGGAAGTCAAATTGGTTCTCCCCTGAGTGACAGAGATGTTAAACAAGGTCTACATCTCAATACTCATCGGCAAGATCTATTGTGATCATGTTGCTTGGTTATTTTGAGGCACGTCAGAAATCATTGACCCACTCCTCACGGGTGGGGAACCTCGCCATCAATGTAAAAAAATGTATGATCCTTGAGACATTAAATATTGTTGTTGTGCATAATTTATGTAGGAGCATATGAATAATATTTATAGACATGGTATGGGATAGGACAGGTGAGTGCCACGTGCCCCAAGATTTATATTTCAATTTCTCTTTCCACTTGTCATATCATAGCCCTCTTCTCTCTCAACTCTTTTTATTTGTATACATCTAGCTTGTTTTTTAAGATCTCATCATTATTCATGATGAACTAAAGGCAAAACATCCCCAAGTAAGATAACTATGTTCACAATTGCGGCGTTGTGCTTCCACTATGAATTTCATAATCTCATACAACTTGAATTCATATGTACACCATATAAAATTGAAAATTTATTTTCATAAAACAACATGATAGGAAAATAATGCATACACCATATTTACACATTTATCTATGTATAAAATGGGGTAACTCAAAAAAAGGTATTACATAAATTCTCCACTTATGGAATAGGGATTGGCCTTGGATCGTTTCTCTTGTTTTCTAGTCATAACAACATTGAGCATTATAATGCACTGGAACTTTCTACAATGGATTGCATCTAGATTGTACCAGCAATAAATCACACCTTGCTGGTCTCAATCATCAACAAGACCATAGATACATTATCTCATACTCTCCCTTATTAGTGATGACAATGTTAAGGATGGAAGTTATTAAGCAATATACAAATGAAAACAATAACATAATAAGTGATAATGAAAGATTGAAGAAATATTTTTTTATATGTAGCGATAGAATCGTGTACATAGTACAATTTATATATACAATGATGGAAATATTGATGTGTTAGTATGTCCTTGAAATAATCATCATTTTATGACTTTCCCATGTTATTATCCATTTAAAAGTACCATGGGAGTGTTTCTTAAAATTCGTGGAAGAGATTAAGATTCACATAAATAGAGTATTGTATATTATGCCACTTCAAAATATGAAAATAATCGTTACACACACATTCCTTATTTATAGGAATTTCAAGATGAGATTGCACTGAATGTAAGTAAATACAAGATGAAGGTGGAGATACCACATAAGGTGTGCTCTCATCTAAATTATTTAAACACACAACTAAAATGTTGACTTACATAATTAGATAAATCAAAAGGTGTACATGATGTGCACATTGGTGTTTATAAGTTTTGCACATGCGCAATAACCATGGGAAAAATGCCAGGAACCTAGGTGAACTTCAATTTTCCAAATATTTTGTTGATTTATATTATTTAACTATTATAATATATCATACAAGTCAAGTGGGCCTAATGGTTAAGAACATGCGTTTTCTTCTTGGAGGTCATGGGTTCAAATCCAAAGGGGGGTAGAGTATATATACCTCTGTAGACTTTAGCAATCAAATCGTTGTGCAGAAGGGAGTAGTCAAATCGTTGTGCAGAAGGGATATCATGCATCAATTTGGTGACCTTAAAAATAAATTATTATTATTAAATTAAAATTAAAATATCAAATATAAAGAATAATAATAAATTTTGATCTATACACTTTGGATGAAATGGATTCACAATTTTTTACTCTATTACTAACTTTATGAATCTTCTACTAAAAAAGTATGTAAAAGTATGTATATATTAGTTGAATCTTGTACTAAAAAATTATACTAAATATTGTATTTTATTGATTTTGTATTTTTTTTTTGTAAGTATACAAATCCTACTAGCTATTCACAAACTTTACATAAATTTCTTATCTCCTCAAAAGTACAGATAGTAGAAGTTTTCCAAAACAAAACCCCATAGACCCATAACTATTTTCCTACACAAAGAGAGAAACCAAGATTAAAGCAAAATTGGAATTAGTCATGACTACACACAAACAAAAATCGATATAGATAACTAACAAATAGACAAGAAAATATGAACCTGTAAACATGAACATATGAGAATAAAAGGACCCATAAAGGGTCATACCAGAGAGAGCCTTTTCAAACATGGGAAAGAGGAGCTTGAGAAGAAAGTGTAGAAGTGTTAGCAGTGTGACCCATGTCCATTGGAGTTCTAGGTGGTTGATGAAATTCTCGTGAGACTTGGAAATAACCTCCATTTCTCTTGACTAACGAGGACACCAACATGATGAGCATATAGTTCTAGTCCTCAAGTGCTTCCAGTCTCTTCTTAAATTGTTAGTGATCTTGGTCTTTGCGAAGAATTCCCTGAACAAACATAGTATTCGTACGTCAATACAAATCTAGGGTTTTGTAAAATTTTGACTCCCTAGTATGAATACAACCCATATCAAGGATGATAGTAGCCACCTAAGCATCAACTTCCTCATCATCTTTAGCCTAGAAAATAATACTAACATATTTTTCTAGGGTTGGCATGGAAACCTGAACCTCTTGGGGAACCAACTTAACATAAAACTCAGTTGCAGCAACAACAACCTTGGTAGCACGAGTTTGATGGACATGGTTTTTCTTAGTTCGGGCTACATGTAGAGCGATGGAGGAAGAAGTAGTAAAGAAAAGAACATACCAAGGGAAGAATGAGAAGAACCAAAGAAAAGGATAAGCGAGAGCTCACAATCAAACAAAAACCAATAGACAAAGACACAATGGGTGAGGGGAAATTTCCACACCCAACTTAAACCTTCCATGAAAATAATCATCACAAGAGTGGAATGTACCAGAAAACTAGAGTGATTAACTTCCATGAGGGATATCATTAGTGTGAATTGTCTGAATATCCAAACCTTGGTCTTGTCCCAATGACTTTCACTCCTCAGCATGAATGCACAATGAATGCATCAGCTCATCACATTGTTACCTCTCTATGATATTGGGATGATGGATGGGACAGGGCCATCCATCTCGACATATTCCTCACACTAATCATGTAGCACTCGATCCGAGGGATTCAAGTTAGAGCGAGGAAGAGAGTTGCAAGACAACTGAAGAGGGTAGTCACTAATATCTTTCATGCAAAGTGTAACATCCCTGACCATCATCCCACTGGTTGGGCCAGTGCTACTGTGCATAACAACATCATTCTCATACTTAATTAATAACATGCATTTAAATTGAATTAAACACATTTAAACTCAGAGTAAGCACAAGATTACTTCTAACATAAATAATCCCCAGCATTAACAATAATTCATATGCACAACAGAATACATGATACATATAAGCATCACAGGCATGAAAAACATAATATTAAGCATAAGCTGATACTTATCTTTGAAACTATGGTAATTCCACCAACCACGTGCAGGCCTTCCACGAACCTCCCAGCCTTATACCACACTGCTCATCACTCTTAGCAGTAGGTCACCCCTGAGTTGGGACTAAGCTCCACCGGGTAAGGAATCCTAGGCTAGAATGAGGTTACAGGGAAACCTACATAGAACAACCGAAAGGATTCTTCCCAAGATGCCTTCTTACTCCCACTACTCATGGACTCTCATTCCCCACATGCCTATTCTACCTAGGAGTATACACCTTCACAAGCACATTCCATCAATGCTTCATCTCCCTCTCAGGGTCTCTGCAACAGGCCAGATCAGGAATTCTCAGAGCTCCGTAGCTAGTGCTGGACTCTCTCTGGGAGAAAACCACTTCCCAGCAAACTCTCTCACTTGGAGAGAGCTCCTCACATGCCTGACAACTTTCCTCTTCTACCACAGGCCTGACAATCAGGTTCTTCAGTCCCTTCTGAATCAATTCCCACACACTGAGGATAACCGCAACACAACCCCACTCAGGAAAATAGAAAGAAACAAACCACACCCAGCCAAGAACTGTGTGGTCGCCACAGTCAACTAGGACAACAAACACGTGTTTCCCAAACAGATGACTGGCAGACGGTTCATCCAAACCAGGCATCAACAATTACGGGACATTCAGTTTTCCCAACAAGCCATACAGAACAAGCTCACGGTTCTAGGTTTTGGGGATGCGTGATAAGAAATCCACGTAGAGGTCGAACATAGACTCGATGGTTTTGATAGAGGGTGTACCGGCTCCTCCATAAATCAACACAGGCCTTTGGGTTTCAAAATTGCGTGAGGGTATGCTTGTAGAGGTCAGATGGGATTCACGTTCAAACGCTCGATGGTAGAATGGAGGAGGGACCCCCATCACGGCTCCACTCAACAGTTTTAACTGCATGCGCTTGGGTTGACACTTGTCACCCATGAAGCTGCATGCACTTCATCATCATGCGTTCCTCTCCAGGAACTTAGGACAAAACATATATTTCACATGGCTTTTGGAATAATATTAAAATATTATTCCCAAGGACTTAAGCCCCTAGGCTCAACACTTAGCCTTGCTTTCCAACCTTCCAACCCCCAATCCCTTACCCACTATGTGGAAGCTTAGTCCCCCATCACTCATTCATTGTGGTCAGTCTGCACGCAACGGTGTTTATATTTTTATTAATGTTCTGCATGATTACATATACAAAAGAAGGCTCTTGGCCTTAACACTTAGGCTCTCTGGCCTAATAACACATAGGCCCACCAGCTTATATAAACTTGTCTCACTAGCCTATAAAATATACTTACAATTCATAATGCAAGCTTTATACTTCATAGACATGACATTACAATCCCCTCCCCTTATTTTTGCACTGTCCTCAGTGCAACTTTACACTGCATCTGCAAGCTTTTCAAAATTTTCAAAAAGATGTGGGTACTCTGCCCACATAACATCTTCTTGCTCCCATGTCACGTCCTCAGGACTGTACCAGGTCCACTAGACCTTTACAAACCCTATAGCTCGATTCCAGAGATGTTTTTTTTTCATGTCCAATATGCACACAGGATGCACTTGTAGGACACCTTCTGGTTCCACCTGAATCACATTCCAATCAATAACATGATTAGCATTGGGTATATATTTCTTAAGCAATGAAACATGAAACACCCTATGTACAGTCATAGATGCAGGTAATGCAAGCATATATGCAACTGGCCCAATCCTTTCCAGGATTTCAAATGGCCCACAAAATCTGGCTGCCAATTTGGCACAACTTCCCAGCTTTAGGGAACTCCTGTTAGTTTTCACTTTCAGGAAAACATGATCACCCACTTTGAACTCTCTGTGGGTTCTGTTCTTATCAGCATAACTTTTCAGCCTATCCTGGGCAACTTTTAAATTCTACTTAATTTTTATCATTTGGTCCTCCATCTCCTTGAGCAACTCTGGCCCAACTGCTGCTCTATCGGCTGGATTATCCCAACTCACTGGAGTATTTCACTTTCTTCCATAAAGTGCTTCAAATGGTTTCATCTTCAATGATGCATGATACCCATTGTTGTAGGCGAATTCTACCAAGTGTAGGTAGTCTTCCCATCTTGATGGTTTGTCCATCACATACATTCTCAGTATGTCTTCTATTACTATGTTCACCCTCTCTGTCTGTCTATTAGACTCAGGATGATAAGTTGTACTAAAGTTCAGATTCGTTTTGAATCCTTTGAACAATCCTTTCCAAAAATTTGAGGTGAATTTCGGGTCTCTGTCAGACACAATCATTTTAGGAATTCCGTGCAATCATGCCACTTCCTTTAAGAAAATGTCAGCAACATATGCTACCTTGTGAGTAGTTTTTAGTGGAATAAAATGGGTAGCTTTTGTAAGCTTGTCCACCACCACCATGATGAAATCATGTAGCTTGGCTATTCTGGGCAATCCCGTAATAAAATCCACCATTACTACTTCCCACTTCCACTCAGGAATGTGTAAAGGTTGCAACAACCCTACTGGGTGCCTATGCTCAGCTTTAACTTTCTGGCACTCCATACATCTAGTGATGTATTCAACGATCTCTCTCTTCATACCCAGCCAAAAGTAATAGCTCTTGACTACTGCTACTGTTTTCTGATATCCAGGGTGCCCTGCATAAGGCACATTATGCATCTCCTGCAAAATCATCTGTTTCAAGAACTTGACATTGGGTAGAAAAATTATGTTCTTGTACAACAGTATTCCATCTATTTCTAATTTATAATATTTCATCTTCTGTGGCATTTTACCCTATTCTAGCTTGGCTACCAATTCTTTGTACTGCAGATCTACGTTTGCAGCCTCCAGAATTTTTCTTTTAATATCATTCTGATACATGCTAATGGTTGTAGCATGTAATTCATGCACCTTCCTGCTAAGTGCATCAGCCACTTTATTCTCCTTTCATTTGATATGCTTGATCTCAAAGTCGTACTCACATAGAAATTCCAGCCACCTACTTTGTCTGGCGTTTAAGGTTGGTTGATCAAACAAATATTTCAGACTGTTATGGTCCGTTCTAAGTTCAAACCTCTTTCCCATGTGGTAATGTCTCCATTTCCTTAGAGCCTGAACGATTGTTGCCAACTCCAAATCGTGAGTGGCATAACTCTTTTCGTTATCTTTCAGCTTCCTGGACTCATAACAGATTACAAATCCATTTTGACTGAGAACTCCTCCCAACCCTTCTTTACACGCATCTGTGCACACCACAAAATCCACATTTGGATCTACAATCCTCAAGATTGGAGCGTTGGGTAACAGTTTCTTCAATCGCTGGAAACTTTTCTCACACTCCTCAGTCCACTGAAACTTTTTCTCCTTTCTTTGCAAGGAAGTGATAGGGTGAGCTATCTTTGAGAACCCTGTGATAAACCTTCTGTAATAGCCCACTAGACCCATAAAGTATCTAACTTCTGCCACATTCCTTGGCGCTGACCATTCTCTAATGTCCTCAACCTTCTCAGGATCCACGACGATCCCTTCTTCTGAAATAATGTGCCCCAAGTAATGGATCCGCCTTTGATAAAATGAGCATTTTCTCAAATTGGCATACAGCTGGTGTTCTCTCAACACTTGCAGCACCATCCTCAAGTGTTTTTCATGCTCTTCCTCTGGCTTAGAATACACCAAAATGTCATCCAGGAATGACAAACTTGTCTAGATAGTCCCTGAATACACCATTCATCAAGCACATAAAAAGAACAGGTGCGTTTGACAACCCAAACAGTACCACTGTGAACTCATAATGACCATACCTTGTTCTAAAGGTGGTCTTGCTAATGTCTTCATCCTTTATTATTACCTAGTGATGTCCCGATATGAGACCTATCTTTGAAAATATTTTCGCACCTTTCAACTGATCAAAAAGATCGTCGATCCTCGGTAGAGGATACTTGTTCTTGATAGTTACTTTGTTCAACTGTCTGAAATCAATGCACAAACTCAACGTCCCATCCTTTTTCTTCACGAACAGGACCAGGGCACCCCAAGGTGACACACTTGGGCTAATGTACCCCTTCTTTAGAATCTCTTCAAGCTGTAATTACAACTCTTTCAACTCTGGCGTACTCATTCTATAAGGAGCTTTCGACACTAGAGCTGCTCCATGCATCAAATTTATAGAGAAATCGATGTCTCTCTTCAGAGGTAGTCTGGGTACCTTCTGAAATATGTCTTCAAACTCTGTTAGTACCACATGGTCTCCAATATTTGAGACTTCATCTCTGGATGCTTCCTCCACATGGGCTGGAAACAATTGACAACCTTTCATGTAGCACTTTTTCAACTGCATTGCTGATATTTCTCTAACAACCACAGCTCTAGGAATTCCTTGGACTTTTTTTCGATTCCCCTCCTCATCCAGGCATGTAAATTCCTTGCTACGACAGTCCAAGAGGGCATAGTGTTGGTCTAAGAATTCCATCCCAATTAAACAGTGATAAGAGCCTAAAGGAAGAATATTCAATTCAGCCTTCGTGCTCAATCGCTTCATGTCCACAGGACATGACTTAACCAACTCAGTGACTTTCTTCTTGGTTCCTGTAGCCAATTGTACTAACCAAGACTTTTTATGTTTGCTTCTTGATAAATGCAAACTTTCCACCACCCTAGGATCTACATAACTATGGCTAGCCCCTGAATCAATTAAAATAATAAATAGTTGGTTGTTAATCATACATTCCACTTCAATCATGTGCGACTAAAATTCAACTTGCTTATTGTCTAGGGCCACATAGATCCTTGGCATTCTACTTCCCATGTCTTCCACTGTTTCATCTTGTTGAACATTATGGACAACTCTTGCTTTGCCATTTTTGTGGGGACAATCTCTTTACTTGTGGTTCTCTTTACAGCCCCAACACTGAATGGGCATCTGTCTCGGCCTTTGTTCCCCCACTTTAGCCATTCTCAGCTCTCTAAACAATGGATGTCCTTGAGGACTATTTCTGAAAAAGGGAGGTTTGTTTCCCTTCTGCCTCTATTCTTTCTTAAACTTCTTCTAGTTATCCCAAGCCTTCTGAAAGGTAGGCTTTTCGCTTTTCTGTTCATATAAGCATTTCGGTCTTCTTATTGTTTCTTCCATAGTCTTAGGATCATCATACTGAATCTTTTCACCAATGGGAGGTGGCAGTCCACTCAGATACCTCTGAATCTTGACAACCTCATCTTTGATGAATGGAACATATTTCAGTAATTCTAAAAACCTTCATTTGTATTCATCAATGGTCATGCCTCCCAGCTTGAGTTCGAAGAACTCCTTCATCTTTCTGTCATAGTATCTTTTAGTCATGTATTTCCTCTTGAAATACCTCTTGAATTCCTTCCATATGATATCTTTCTCTCTAAAGTGTTGCACCTACACGAGCTGATCCCAGAACATGGATGCTTTTCCTTTTAGTTGATACATTGTAATTCTTCCTTCTACATGAGAGGAATAATTCTGCAGTTGGAAATATTTCCTCATGCCAAGCAACCATGTTTCGACATCTTCCTCCTTCTTATGTTCTCCATCAAACGTAAGAGGCTTAATCTTATTCCTCTCCCCTTTCAATTCATCCACTTCAGACCTTTGGTATTTTCTGGTAGGGGATGGGCTTGAACTACTGTGTGCTTCCTTACCAGAATGCTTTGGGGAGCGACGACGATGTCTTCTACCACTCCTCAATCTACTACACCGCTACACCTCCTTAGCTTTATAACACAACCAAGTGACTCCTTGACACTCAGGAACATTCTGAGGTTTGAAATTGGCCCTCCCGACATAATTTATTCTCAAAAATTAGGTCCAAAGACAATTATATGGCCCATCCAGGCTCAGCATTGAAACCATGGCTCTAATACCATACTGTAACGTCCTCGACCATCATCCCACTGGTCGGGCCAACGCTACTATGCGAAACAACATCATTCTCATACTTAATTAATAACATGCATTTAAGTCGAATTAAATACATTTAAACTCAGAGTAAGCACAAGATTACTGCTAACATAAATAATCCCTGGCATTAACAATAATTCATATGCACAACAGAATACATGATACATATAAGCATCACAGGNCAGTTGGAAATATTTCCTCATGCCAAGCAACCATGTTTCGACATCTTCCTCCTTCTTATGTTCTCCATCAAACGTAAGAGGCTTAATCTTATTCCTCTCCCCTTTCAATTCATCCACTTCAGACCTTTGGTATTTTCTGGTAGGGGATGGGCTTGAACTACTGTGTGCTTCCTTACCAGAATGCTTTGGGGAGCGACGACGATGTCTTCTACCACTCCTCAATCTACTACACCGCTACACCTCCTTAGCTTTATAACACAACCAAGTGACTCCTTGACACTCAGGAACATTCTGAGGTTTGAAATTGGCCCTCCCGACATAATTTATTCTCAAAAATTAGGTCCAAAGACAATTATATGGCCCATCCAGGCTCAGCATTGAAACCATGGCTCTAATACCATACTGTAACGTCCTCGACCATCATCCCACTGGTCGGGCCAACGCTACTATGCGAAACAACATCATTCTCATACTTAATTAATAACATGCATTTAAGTCGAATTAAATACATTTAAACTCAGAGTAAGCACAAGATTACTGCTAACATAAATAATCCCTGGCATTAACAATAATTCATATGCACAACAGAATACATGATACATATAAGCATCACAGGCATGCAAAACATAATATTAAGCATAAGATGATACTTATCTTTGAAACTGTGGTAATTCCACCAACCATGTGCAGGCCTTCCACGAAACTCCCAGCCTTAGATCACGCTTCTCATCACTCTCAGTAGTAGGTCACCCCCGAGCTGGGACTAAACTAAGCTCCACCGGGTAAGGAATCCTAGGCTAGACTGAGGTTACAGGGAAAACTACACAGAATAACTGGAAGGATTCTTCCCAGGATTCCTTCTTACGCCCACTACTCATGGACTCTCAGTCCCCACATGCCTATTCCGCCTGGGAGTATACACCTTCACAAGAACATTCCATCAGTGCTTCACCTCCCTCTCAGGGTCTCGGCAATAGGCCGGATTAGGAATTCTCAGATCTCCGTAGCTGGTGTTGGACTCTCTCTGGGAGAAAACCACTTCCTAGCAAACTCTCTCACCTAGAAAGAGATGCTCACAGGCCTGACAACCTGCCTCTTCTACCACGTGCCTGACAACCCGGTTCTTCAATCCCTTCCGACTCAATTCCCATACGGTGAGGATAACCACAACACAACCCCACTCAGGAAAACATAAGCAACAAACCACACCCAACCAAGAATTGTGTGTCCTCCACAGTCAACTGGGACAACAAACACGAGTTTCCCAAACAGATGACAGATAGACGCTTCATCCCAACCAGGCATCAGTAATTACGGGACATTCAATTTTCCCAACCAGCCATACAGAACAAGCTCACGGTTCTGGGTTTCGGGGATGCATGATAAGCAATCCACGTAGAGGTTGAACACAGACTCGATGGTTTTGATAGAGGGTGTACTGACTCCTCCAGAAATCAACACAGGCCTTTGGGTTTCAAAGTTGTGTGAGGGTACGCTTGCAGAGGTCAGACAAGATTCATGTTCAGACGCTCGAGGGTAGAATGGAGGAGGAACCCCCATCACAACTCCACTCAATTGTTTTAACTGCATGCGCTTCGGTTGACACTTGTCACCCATGAAGTTGCATGCACTCCATCATCATGCGTTTCTCTCTAGGAACTTAGGACAAAACATATATTTCACATGGCTTTTGGAATAATATTAAAATATAATTTCCAAGGACTTAAGCCCCTAGGCTTAGCCCCTAGGATCAACACTTAGCCTCTCTTTCCAACCTTCCAACCCCCAATACCTTACACACTCTGTGAAAGCTTAGTCCCCCATCACTCATTCATCATGGTCAGTCTGCACACAACGATGTTTATATTTTTATTGATGTTCTGCATGATTACATATACAAAAGCAGGCTCCCAACCTTAACACTTAGGCTCTCTGACCTAATAACACATAAGCCCACCAGCTTATATAAACTTAGCTCACCAGCCTATAAAACATAATTACAATTCATAATGAAAGATTTATACTTCATAGACATGATTTACAACAAGGCTCGACCTTGGGGACATTACACAAATTCCAGAGGCTTAGAAGGTTTTTAGATTGCTTGATTAGCTAGGAATAACACTAATTTATTATATTCAAGTAAAACATGGGAGGGGAGTATAGAAGGAATATGGGGGATAGTCAAGTGAAGGAGCTCAAGGAGAGCTTCTAGATGATAATTATGAGATACTTTACATTGAGGGGAGTCATTTTTTTATTTTAGTGAGAATATGAATTATAAGACGTGAATCTCCTTCAACAATAAGTTTGGAAAAAAAATGTGTCGGTTTATTTGAGGACCTTGAATTAATGCCATGGGTTCCATTGCATTTTTCGATCTTGTTCCCCAGAAACCATAGTATTCTCTAAGGATTTTCCCATTACCATCCCTGAAGATTCCTCCATAGTTGGTTGAACATGGATTTCCTTTAGACACACCATTGAAATTAAACTTGATGAATCATGATGGGGGAGGGGACCGAGAGGAAGGTGAGGAAGGGAAAGGTGACCAAGAAGGGGAGTTAGGTGAAAAGAGTATAGATGAGGGGAGACACATGGAGATAAGGGGGAATTCCAGGTCATTACATTCGATATCCTCATCTATCCATATTTTAGAGTGAATGGTTTCCACAATATTAATATTGATCTTGTTCTAGAATTAAGGTTCTTGAGTGGATTCATCTTTGAAAATGCGTCGGTTTCTGCCTTTTTAAGTTTCCCATAGAACAAAACCAGGGAAGAGTTTCCATATGTGGTTAAGGATGGGATTCTAGAAGATGGATGGATGCCAAAAATATATATCTTGATAGAATATTTGATGTGATCATATTACCAAAACGTAATGGCTCCGAGGTCCCATTGTTAATGTATTCAACATCGAATAGGTACTTCCACATAGGCTTGGTGTCTAGCATGTGGAAGTCATTCTTATTACCTTTTAGTACCTTAGGAAATTCACTTTATGGGTCATTTATTAAAGTGAATGAACTTTTAGATTAATGCGAGTTTAATTAAGTTAAATGCCTAAGTATATTTGGCATTATTATTTTAAGTGAGTTGATTAAGTCCTAGTTGTTATATCTAAAGTGAAGGGGAGATCCAAATCTCATCCCTTGATCACTTTAGAGATCTAGGATCTACAGTTAACTCAACATATCAAAAGGCATCCTAAGTGAGAGGATGAGACACACAAAAAGTTTTCATTTGGAGGGATATGACTGTACATATTTGGATCTTGAGGTTGTGTGAAAAAACCATTACCAGCACTATATCCTTGTACATCACCATTCCATTGATTTGGATCAGGTTGTTGGATTTGAAGCCACCCTCCATGGTGCGCTTGTTTGTTTTCAATATTTCATCCCCAAGAAAGACTAATTGGTTGCTGACCAAGAACTGCATCGTGTAGCGTTTGCAATGCTACCTCTGTAGATGCCCTGTTGCTAAATTGGAAAAATCCAAAATGCTTGCCCACAGGTATCTTGACATGAACAAGCTATTAGAATATGAAAGATGTGTGCTTTTTTTACCATTGACAATACCCTTGTCACCCAACCATAGGTCGGAGCCACCCTCCGAGCACCTTAACCTTGACAGAGAATCACTTCGGAAGCAAACCCTAGGCTAGATAGGCAAACAAAGTGTAGTGCACCTTTCCCCAAAGATAGCGCACCAATAAAGGCTAATAGGATGTTCCAAACCTTGGCCAAGAGATAGTCCAAGCCAAAACGTAGCTGCTAGCTGCAACAGCTGCACCAACACCTCTCCTCCGAACCTACGCACAAGACTGCAACTGCACTGTGCAAAACTGGCTCTCTGCAACTGTTGAGATGTGTCAAATGAGAGACTGGTGCCCTGTATTTATAGTGGTTCTGGAAGACTTACTGGGGCTGACTTATCCTTCTGGGTACATGTATTTTCAGTATATTATTATTATTTCTGGTCGACTTCTTCTCTTGGAGGCTAATAACCTAATATAAATTATCTTCTTGAGCCGACAAGTCTTCTAGGGTTATTAGACAACTCATTAGGGTTTCTTCTTGCTTTCTGGAGTATTCTATTCTCATCAGGTTCACACGTGGAGGTAAATACCTCCCGAAGCTACCATAATATCAACACTCCCTCCTGGCTAGGGAGGTATTACAGGTAATGGTCTTGAGCACAAAAACATACCATTCACCCGGTAGCATCAACATAGTCGTCTAGACTATCTTATGACTAGATCATGAGAACCATCATCACCATCAGTGTCATTAGCTGCATCATCTCTCGAAACCATACTCTATCTAAGTAATCAGACATGATGCTCACTCCACAGAGTGATACAAAAGACATTCTTCTAATCTAGAAGAGTAAATGCTCTGAACCATTTTCCGTCTAGAAAATCTTTGTTCATCATTCATTGGCTGATGATTATCTCCAATAAACTGCTGATAGTCTTTAAGGCAATTAGAACAAAAATAGAACACAACTGTGTCTATCCATAGTAGTACATAACTACAATCTAGTGGTACACTACCACACCAAGTAACAC
>SNQJ01S0055504.1:56365-69024 GCA_010110895.2 Picea sitchensis
TTCTTCTCTTGGAGGCTAATAACCTAATATAAATTATCTTCTTGAGTCGACAAGTCTTCTAGGGTTATTAGCCAACTCATTAGGATTTCTTCTTGCTCTACAGAGTATTCTATTCTTGTCAGGTTCACACGTGGAGGTCAATACCTCCCGCAACTACCATAATATCAACACAAGCTCACCAAAATGGACAAATGACTGCGTCAACATTTCGACTGTCACATTGGGGTTTAAGCCAATAACAAATAGAGTCATATTATTTGAGTCATTCTCTGAGGCTAACACGACCACTTTAGGATACGGTTGTTGATAAACTGTATTCGTCTTTAGGATATGATTGCTGATAAACTATATTCTTCCTTGTTATGGAAGGGCCTATTCACATTGGTCTGGAGGAACACGACATTCCATTCATCTCTGTCATAACCCAAAGTTGTTTATTCGCATTCCCAAAGTCTACAAACCCATAACCTTTTGAACGACGTGTAGCCGTATCAGTAATAACCTTTGCTCCTTTTACAAAAGGGTATATAGCTCTAAAGGTATCATGCAACAAGTCGTTTGTGACATCATATGCCAAATCTCCCACAAATATAGTATAATCCTCGGGACCCTTTTGTCTAAGTAGTAGGCTGACTCGGGAGCAATCTTCTCTCCCAAGTTTCCTTACTCCGATAGAGTGTACCTTTTCCAGATGTCTCTACTGCCTGAATTCCGGTCATTCATTTTCCGTCCTCTCTTTCTGTTGCCGTCACCATTGTCGCCATTTGCTGATGGACGTTGTCTTTCCGTTGCCATTTGCGGATGGTTCTGTTTGTGGATGGTTCAATGATCGAGGGATAGCAGTCTTGGCAAGGCAGTAAAAATCAGGCCTGGAATTTGACGGGCTACAACCTGTCTTTTGTCCCTCAACCCGTATTTGACACGTGGTTTAAAAAATCAAACTTCATCATTGACTGGTATTCAAATTATCTACCTGTCAATTTGACGTGTGACCACCTCCCGTACCCATCAAAAACTCTAATGGGTATATAGTATAAGGNAGGTGTAGGCTAACTCAGGAGCAATCTTCCCTCCCGAGCCTACTCCCTCCGACAGGTAGCTTTCGGCTTCCGACGACTCCCCTTTCGTGCTATGGCAACACCATGCTCCCATCTGATACCCCTCACATCCATGCATCCATCCAGCCTCTCATCCATGATCCAACCTTTTTCAAACCTTTTCCGACTGTGGCGAGTCCTCCGGGTGGCTGACGGCGTAACACAAAACGCCTTGAACAGTAAACGCCGTGAGCACTCATTTCAAACGCCGTGAACACCCTTCCGCGCCCGTTTTCAAATTTGAAATTAGCTGGATTTTTTTTCTCGTTGGACGAGCTATACATTATTCCCCCCAGGCCCGCCATTTTTTGAATTTGAAATGCGCTAGTATTTTTCTCCTGGGACGAGTTGTGGGAATCAACCCAGCTATTTCTTCAACTCAAAATATGTGCGGACGAATCACAAGCCTCAATATCCATTCAATATTCAGGTAAGTATGAGTGAATACAAGAATATGAGATTTCAGACAAGTGGATGGTTGGTATCTCTGTTTTGGACAAAGAAACTGATGCAAATTCAAGCCAGAAGCATCAACAAATCGATCCCGTCAAGAATATCGACTCCATGCTCTCAGAACGCCACACGGAGCTCATCCATCTCCCGCAGCATCTCTGCAATCTACAAGAGGTGGACATTTTGTTAGCGAATTCTATGACTCAGCTAAATAATTTAATACCAATGCTTTCATGGGTTCCTCAAATTTCCATGCTTAATTTCCTATGGATTTCTTCGCAGAAATAAAGGAGATAAAATAGGCTTCCTTGAAAATGAAGGTATATAGTCTTCTTCACTAATTGATCGTCATTGATCATCAGAATTTTAAGTTCTACAGGTGTTGTTGTTAATAGCATATTAATGAGTTCGTTGACTCTTGACATAAGAGCTCTTGGGTGGGAATTTTGCAGGAAAAAGTCGAGGAGTACTTGAAAACGAAAACACGTCAAACAGTTTCTGCAAGGACGCTGGGTTGACAAACGATTACCGGGAATGCCATCAACAAACGAAGGAGGTCAAAAAAGAATCGAGTTTATAAATGCATGGAGATCAAGTGATAAAAACAGATTTATAATGAGCGAGGACGAAGAGGAAAACAGATCTAGAAGAAAGAAGTGGACTGTGGAGCGGCGAGCCTACCCTTCAGCCCATCAGCTCATCAAATATACCCGGTCTCTGTGGGAGGGTGAAGCGTTATTGGTGCTCGGGGAAGAAATAAGTGGACTGTGGAGCGGCGAGCCTACCCTTCAGTTCATCAAATATACCCGGTCTCTGTGGGAGGGTGAAGAGCTATTGGAATTTGGTGCTCGGGGAATGTGGAAGATATTACACTCTTCGCTCGACTGGTAAGTCTCACATTGTCGTATGTTATATCCATTCAATATTGTTCTAGTTGCAATGAAGTTTTCTTTGGGTTTTGGAAATATTTCTCTCAATATCATCTTGCAATGCTTTTCTTGGATCTTTTTAATATTAGGAGCCAAAGTTATGGGAAGGAATTCCAGATCAAATTCTCTAAGATGAATAATAGAATAGCTCGTTAGCTTTTAGGCTGGTAGGTCTGGCTCTTGAACGATGCATATCATATTAGTTGGGAATGAAATAACCATTAACAAGAGGATGGCTCCACCGGAAGTAAAGTTAAAAAGCAAATAATTGACCTACCTTTTTGAGTGAACCTGTTACCTGAGTATTTTGCATAAGGGGTACAATGGTTATAAACTTATATCAGGGTATGAAATCGGATTCCATCTAGGGCGTATTCAATCTTGAGGAGGAAAATACAACCCCTATTTAATCCCACCCGTGGACAATTCCCTCCTATTGGCCTACTTTTTTTCATATGGTTTGACACCCTTACCCTGCTACTGCCAAAAAAATATTGATTTCCTGGTCAATGAATGGAGCAACAAGAGAGAAAGCTTCACGTTATCAATGGGACATCAAGGAATCCTCTGTGAATGGATTTGGGACATCAAGGAATCCTCTGTGAATGGATTAGCCCTTTCGATGCTTGAAGGCTAGACCATAAGGCTTGCCGCCTACCTATTCTATTATTTGGAACGGATAATGGTTATGGTGAACCGTGAGCTATTAATAGATCTCGGATTTAAAGAGGGTCTCTCTTATTCCGAACCTTGTAGTTGTTATCCTTTATTTTCCTCGTCTATCATCAGTAGTCATGTCCAACTGTTAGTTATCTGAGTGACGGTCAGTCCAGCCTCCAAATGTAATATGGTTGTATAATAAATTCACTAGATTTTGTGCTTATCACCAAATTTTCAATTTATTGTTCAATTTAAAAAAAAAAAAAAAATATGTACTTGATTCTAAAATTGAAAAGGCTATGCATTTGTTGAGATTGATTACATTTTACTTCACTATTAGAATACCCTATAAGTCTACCATCTATCATAAGTTAAACCCCATCAATATACCGGTCACAACTTTCCACCGTGAGTTACGGTGAGTTAAAAATTTGAAAACTTGTGCCACCCAACTTGATAAGGCACGCAGCACAAGTGTAAATTGACAGGTTAACCTTCGTGGTTAATAATCCAAATGTGATATGAAATGCGCAGACTACTAAAACGCAGGGACAGGTGAGGAAATTTATGGTTAATAATCGAAACTTAGTAATGTTAAACATTAATCATTTAAACGTGGAAATCATATAGTGCTATAGTAATTTCCTAATATGATTAGGTAAATGTTAAAAAGTAAACAGGTTAACGGATTTAATTGTTAGCGATTAGATTAGAATTTTAGATTAAAAGATGATTAATTCTACCCATTGTCAATAGGTAAACGCCTTTCTGTTAAAATATTAAAAAAAAATTGACACTTATAAATTTACATAAACCTAATGAAAAGCATGAAAAACAAACACCTATCATGAAATTTGCACTTAACAGGCACCGTAAATTTGAAATTCTAGACCTGGTCGAACATGAATGCGATGGGATGGTCTGCGTTTGAGTTTCAAATTAAAATTTTATACGCGGGTCTCGTATTTGGGAGGAGGTTCGATATGGGTTGTCAGAGTGAAGAAGTCAAGAACCTGCGGGAGATGGTCAATGAGGGGTTCCAACTCATGGGAGCGTTCAACTGGGCGGATCGTCTTCCATGGCTGCGACTGCTCGACCCTCTTCGAATCCATGCTCGCTGCGCCCGGCTGGTGCCCCGTGTGACAAGTTTCGTGAGAGATATCATCCAAGAACACCAAGGGATCACACATAAGGAAACTGCCAATTCTGATTCTGATTTTGTTGACGTTTTCTCTCGTTGCAAGGATAGGATAACCTGGACGAGGAGGATATGATCGCTGTTCTTTGGGTGGGTATTTTCAAACTCAGTGTAGTGTAGCTATAGGCTTATTGACCATAGAAACGGAAACCACAGCACTGGCTGTCGAGTTTTGGCGCTTTAATTGCGTGACATTACCTTAACTTTGAGTTTGTGCATGGCAGGAAATGATTTTTCGTGGTACAAATACAACGACGTTGCTCACAGAGTGGACCATGGTGGAACTGGTGCTGAATCCTCACAGAGTGGACCAAGGCGGAACTGGTGCTGAATCCTGAAGCTCAGAAGAGAGTTCAGGCAGAGTTGGACGAAGTAGTAGGGCACAACAGAAGCGTGAGGAATGATGATATTCCAAAGCTTCCCTATCTCCAAGCGATGGTGAAGGAGACGTTGAGAATGCATCCGCCTTGTCCGCTGCTCTCATGGGCCCATCTGTCTACTGAGGATGTTAACATCACTGACGGAATGTGTGTTCCGGTGGGTACGACCGCCATGGTGAATATGTGGTCGATTACTCACGATCCCCAGATTTGGGATTCTCCTCACGAGTTTCGTCCGACGAGGTTTGTCGTGTCGGAGGGTGGGGAAAACGTCGATGTAAGGGGGAACAATTTGAGGCTTTCTCCTTTCGGTGCTGGTCGGCGAGTCTGCCCTGGGAAGGCTCTGGGCCTCGCCACTGTTACTCTCTGGGTGGCTAAGTTGCTTTATCATTTTCAATGTCTTCTTCATACAGAACATCCTGTTGATCTGTCTGAGGTCCTTAAATTGTCTTGTGAAATGGCTAATCCCCTTCACTCAGTTCCCCTCACCCGGGGCTTTTAAATCAATCTTCCTTGTAGCCACCCATTAAACAACGTCGTTTACTTATTGCCCCTCCAGTGAGGGTAAGTAGCCAATCTTCAAAAGAATCGGGTTCGAACAGTTTTACTTCAATCCTACGCTCTAATTTCATATTTTAAATATAGGTTTCCACACTAAATCCGTTGAGAGCTTAAATACTCAAGGCCTTGGAGCTTACCAATATGTTCTTCAATCGCCAAATCCTTCATGCATGATATGAAAATCATAAGGATTATCCCAATTACGATATTTTCTATGCCTCAATGCATGTGAAAGTGTAATAAATCTCTTCTGTTTTTAAAAATCTATCCACTCTCACTCCAAATATGGGCTGCCCCATCGAGATGATGTACTACCATTTTCAACTACCTCCTAGCTATATATGCAATGTACCTTGAAGGATATCTTGGCATTTCTGAGTGGTGTCTACACTTCCACTTTCCCACCAAAGGTATGCATAAAAGAAGATATGATTGAACTAATAAAAATATTATCTTGTCTCTTTATTAATATTAGCTCTAACAAAGAATAAGTTGATTATGGCATTGTTATAAATGAGACAAATGAAGAATTTAACCTTAATGGTTCCAAGAATACTATGAAACAAATAATATGCCAATTAACCTATTTACTTTTTAACATTTACCTAATCATATTAAGAAATTACTATACCACCATATGATTGCCACTATTTAACTGATTAACCTTTGGAATTACCACATTTAAGATTAACTTTTAGATTTCCTCAGCTCTATGTGCATTTCAGCTGTACGTGTGTTTCAATTCACCAGAATATTGTCCTTCCAGATAACTTTTGGCATTCACCAACCACTTTGCAGCTATGCTAATGATATATATATTTCAAAAAATCACATGCCCATTCAAAGTACCACAAAGCATGTGGTATGATACACACAACCCTTTTTTTTCATTTGTAGTACATGTACAATCATGCATACCGAAGAAACCTCAAAATATAGTTTAATAAAACCTGTGAAACATCGCACTGTGAGAAATCTATGGTAGCTCGATGGGTACGCTTAAATTGTATCCAGAATATAGAGAGCTGCAACTTCTCTCTACTCGTATGCGCAAGCTAAAGACAAAAAGGGAGTCAGAAAGGACCTAAGAGTTTGTGCAAGATGCATTTGTACGATAACGATCTCTTATATATATTCGTTTTTTGATCATTTCATATGTATATCTCATAATGATGGTGGGGTGGAGGATAATATTAAAGAAAATATAATAATATGTTTGGTGGAGGATAATATTAGAGAAAATATAATAATATGTTTGGTGGAGGATAATATTAGAGAAAATATAATAATATGTTTTCTTTAATATTACCCCACCCTCACCCTCATTACATGCCGACCTATGCTTATGTAGGTTTGAGGGGCAGTTTATGTGTTATTCAAAATTGTGCGGAAAGAGACTTCATTTTGTTGGAGTGGAGTTTGGTGAAATAAAAATATATATAATTCGATTTTTCCATGGGTAGTTGAATTGGTTCTACCATTAGTGATAGAAAAGTTAAATGATGTATATGATTCAATACTTGCTAGTGAGGATTTTTTAAGGTTTTGGGTTGATTCAAAGACCCTCAAAAATTTAATGTCATGGATGAACAATGCTCCTAAAACTTTGGCACATGGAATTATGTAGAGCACTCAATTTTTTGTAAGATTTGTTCCATAGAACATTGTTATAGATATGACCAACTTGGATAATCTTTATCTTAGGTCGGATATCTAATCTTGTCTCTCTGAGGGAAGTCGAATTGGTTCTCCCCTGAGTGACAGACATGATAAACAAGGTACACATCTCAATACTCATCGGTAAGGTCTATTGTGATCATGTTACTTGGTTATTTTGAGGCACGTCAGAAATCATTGACCCATTCCTCACGGGTGGGGAACCTCGCCACCAATGTAAAAAAATGTATGGTCCTTGAGACATTAAATATTGTTGTTGTGCATAATTTATGTAGGAGCATATGAATAATATTTATAGACATGGTATGGGATAAGACAGGTGAATGCCATGTGCCCCTAGGTTTATATTTCAATTTCTTTCCACTTGTCATATCATAGCCCTCTTCTCTCCCAACTCCTTTTATTTGTATACATCTAGCTTTTTTTTTAAGATCCCATCATTCTTCATGATCAACCAAAAGAAAAACATCCCCAAGTAAGCTAATTATGTTCACAATTGGGGTATTTAGCTTCCACTATGAATTTCATAATCTCATACAACTTGAATTCATATGTACATCATATAAAATTGAATACTTGTGTTCATAAAACAACGTGATAGGAAAATAATGCATACACCATATTTACACATTTATCCATGTACAAAATGAGGTAACTCAAAACAAGGTATTACATAAATCCTCCACTTATGGAATAGGGATTGGCCTTGGATCTTTTCTCTTGTTTTCTAGTCATAACAACATTGAGCATTATAATGCACTTGGGCTTTCTACAATGGATTGCATTTAGTTTGTACCAGTAGTAAATAACACCTTCTTGGTCTCGATCATCAACAAGACCATAGATACATTATCTCACACTCTCCCTTATTAGTGATGACAATGTTAAGGACGAAAGTTATTAAGCAATATACAAATGAAAACAATAACATAATAAGTGATAATGAAAGATTGAAGCAACATTTTTCTCTATGTAGTGATAGAATTGTGTACATAGTACAATTTCTATCTACAACAATGGAAATATTGATGTGTTAGTATGTCCTTGAAATAATCATCATTTTATGACTTTCCCATGTTATTATCCATTTAAAAGTACCATGGGAGTGTTTCTTAAAATTCGTGGAAGAGACAAAGATTTACATAAATAAAGTATTGTATATTATGCCACTTCAAAATATGAAAATAATGGTTACAAACACATTCCTTATTTATAGGAATTTCAAGATAAGATTGCATTGAATGTGAGTAAATACAAGATGAAGATGGAGATACCACATAAGGTGTGCTCTCATCTAAATTCATTTAAGCACACAACTAAAATGTTGACTTACATCATTAGATAAATCAAAATGTGTACATGATGTGCACATTGTTGTTTATAAGTTTTGCACATGCACAATAACCATGAACCTAGGTGAACTTTAATTTTCTAAATATTTTGTTGATTTATATTATTTAACTATTATAATATATTATACAAGTCGAGTGGGCCTAATGGTTAAGAACATATGTTTTCTTCTTGGAGGTCATGCGCTCAAAATCCCAAGGGGGATAGAGTATGTATACCTTCGTAGACTTTAGCAGTCAAATCATTGTGCAGAGGAGATCTCATACACGAATTTGGTGTGTGGTGACCTTAAAAATAGATTATTGTTATTATTATTATTATTAAATTAAAATTAAAAGATCAAATATAAAGAATAATAATAAATTTTGATCTATAGACTTTGGATGAAATGGATTCACAATTTTTTAATCTATTACTAACTTTATGAATGTTCTACTAAAAAAGTATGTAAAAGTATGTAAGTATTAGTTGAATCTTGTACTAAAATATTATACTAAATATTGTATTTTGTTGATTTTGTATTTTTATTGTAAGTATACAAATTCTACTAGATATTCACAAACTCTACATAAATTTATTGTCTCCTCAAAATTCCAGATAGCAAAAATTTTCCAAAACAAAACCCCATAGACCCATAACTATTTTCCTACCCAAAGAGAGAAACAAGGCATAAAGAAAAATTGGAATCAGTCATGACTGCAGACAAACAAAAATCGATATAGATAACTAACAAATAGACAAGAAAATACGAACCTGTAATCATGAACATATGAGAATAAAAGGACCCATAAAGGGTCAGACCAGAGAGAGCCTTTTCAAACATGGGAAAGATGAGCTTGAGAAGAAGGTGTAGAAGTGTTAGCAGTGTGACCCCTGTTCGTTGTAATTCCAGGTGGCTAATGAAATTCTCATGAGACTTGGAAAGAACCTCCATTTTTCTTGACTAACGAGGACACCATCATGATGAGAATCTAGTTCTGGTCCTCAAGTGCTTCCAGTCTCTTCTTGAATTGTCAGTAATCTTGGTCCTTGGGAAGCGTTCCCTGAACAACCATAGTATTTGTATGCCAATACAACTCTAGGGTTTTGTAAAATTTTGACTCCCTAGTACGAGTACAACCCGTATCAAGGATGAGAGTATCCACCTAAGCATCAACTTCCTCATCATTTTGAGCCTAGAGTATGATACTAACATATTTTTATAGGGTTGGCATGGCAACCTGAACCTCTTGGGGAACCAACTCTACATAAAACTCAGTTACAACAACAACCACCTTGGTAATGCAAGTTTGATGGACATGGATTTTCTTAGTTCAGGCTTCATGTACAACCATGGAGGCATAACTAGTAAAGACAACAACATACCAAGGGGAGAATGAGAAGAACTAGAGAAAAGGATAAGCGAGAGCTCACAATCAAACAACAACCAATAGACAAAGAAAGAATGGGCCAGGGGAAATTTCCTCACCCAACTTAAACCTTCCATGAAAATAATTATCACAAGAGTGGAATGTGCCCGAAAAATATAGGGATTAACTTGCATGAGGGATATCATTAGTGTGAATTATTCAAATATCCAAACCTTGGTCTTGTCCCAACGACTCTCACTCTTTAGCATGAATGCACCATGAATGCATCAACTCATCACACGGTTACCTCTCTATGAGATTGGAATGATGGATGGGATAGGGCCAACCATCTCAACATACTCCTCACACTCTTCATGTAGAACTCAATCTGAATGATTGAATTTAGAGCGAGGAAGACAGTTGCAAGAAAACTGAAGAGGGTAGCCACTAATATCTTTCCATGCAAAGTCCAAAGGCTTAGAAGGGTTTGATATTTCTTGATTAGTTAGGAATTCCAACAATTTATTATCTTCAAGTAAAACATGGGAGGGAATGATAGCAGGAATATGGGGGATAGTCAAGTGAAGGAGGTAAAGGAGAGATTCCAGATGATAATTATGAGATACTTTACATGGAGGGGAATCAATTTGTATTTTAATGAGAATATGAATTATAATACATGAGTCTCCTTCAACAATAAGTTTGGAAAACAAAATTGTTGGGATATTTGAAGACCTTGTATCAATGCCATGGGTTCCATTGCATTTTTTGATCTTGTTCCCCTGAAACCATAGTATTCTCTGAGGATTTTTCCATTACCATCAATGAATATTCCTCCATATTTGGTTGAACATGGATTTCCTTTAGACACACCATTGAAGTTCAACTTGATGAATCATGATGGGGGAGGGGACCAAGAGGAAGGTGAGGAAGGGAAACTTGACCAAGAAGGGGAGGTAGGGGAAAAGAGTATAGATGAGGGGAGCCACAAGGAGATAAGGGGGGATTCCAGGTCACTGCATTCGATATCCTCATCTATCCATATTTTAGATTGAATGATTTCCACAATATTAATATTAATCTTGTTCTAGAATGAAGGTTCTTGAGTGGATTCATCTTTGAAAATGCGCCGGTTTCTTTCTTTGTAGGTTTCCCATAGAAAAAACCAGGGAAGAGTTTCCATATGTGGTTAAGGATGAGATTATAGAAGATGGATGGATACCAAAAATATATATCTTCCTTGATAGAATATTTGATGTGATCATATTACAAAAACCTAATGGTTCCCAGGTCCCATTGTTAATGTAATCACCATAGAACATGTACTTACACATAGGCTTGGTGTCTAGCATGTGGAAGTCATCCTTATTACCTTTCAGTACATTAGGAAATTCACTTTATGGGTCATTTATTAAAGTGAATTACCTTTTATATTAATGCAAGTTTAATTAAGTTAAATGCCTAAGTATATTTGGCATTATTAATTTAAGTAAGTTGATTAATTCCTAGTCGTTATATCTAAACTGAAGGGGAGATACAAATCTCATACCTTGATCACTTTAGAGATATATGATCTACAATTAACTCAACATAATAAAAGGCATCCTAAGTGAGAGGATGAGACACACACAAATTACATTGGAGCAAAGAATGAGTCTTTTCTCATGTGCTTATGTCGCACAAACTGAGGAGATCTCATTGAGTAGGTGAAGAGTAGTTCATCCAAGTGTGAGTGGGAATGGCTAATGAACGGTGCAAAGGGGAAGCAAGGTAGATAACAAATAGGTGGGCTAGGATATTATTGCATTGTATTCCTCCAATAGGCCATTATCCTAGGATGGGAGCCCAAGATTTTAATGAATAAAATCAACAAGGTACTCATTTTTCCTTCGAGGTTTTTCTAAAGGCGTTTAACCAAAACTTTTACAAATTTTGTTGGTTTCAGTTTTATTCTTCCACTGATTTGTTTCGTTAATAACCTAGCTATGCTAATAATTAATAAAGTGGTTTTATTCACGATTACTAATTGGGTTTATTGAATTTAACATGGTATTAGGGTTGAGACTCTGAGGAGGAAACAAGTTGCATGGATCTAATTTTTTGTAGCAACAAATATTTTTCATTTTTGCAGGTATGCAAGTAAAATTGAAAAAAGCAAGATCTAAGGTACCAACCGGAAGATCTAGAAGATATGAGGTACCAACAAGTAGATATAGAATATCTTAGGTACTAGTGGGAAGGTCTAGTGCATATCTAAGGTATCTGCATGTAGATCTAGGAGATCTGAGGTAACAACAGGTTAATCTAGCATATATGAGGTACCAACAGGAAGATCTAGTAGATCTAAGGTATTAGCAAACAGATCCTCTAGATATAAGGTACTAGTGGATAGATCTAGTGTAGATTTGATATATCAACAAGAAGATAAAGGATATATGAGGTACAAGCATACATATCTAGAAGATCTAACGTGCCAGCAGGTAGATCTAGCATATATGAGGTACCAACAGGTAGATCTAGTAGAGCTGAGGTACCAATAGGTAGATCTAGTATATATAAGGTACCAACAGGAAGATCTATCATATATGAGGTGCCAATGGACATATCTAGTGAAAATATAAGGTATCAACAAACAAATATAGTAGATATAAGGTACCAATAGGAATATCTTGTACATATGCGTACCAACATAAAAATATAGTGTAGATCTGAGTGTCCAACAAGTAGATCTAAGCAACGAGAAAAAAGTCTAAGAAGTGGGCAGTAGGACCGGGGAAGTAGGTCGGGGTAGCAGAATTTGTGTTTTTCAACACGTTGTATAGATGGAAACATGTTTTCAATTTGAGGATAGATTGGATGGTGTTTCCAAATACAATCCATGGAAGGAGAGGATCATGTTGGTGTCGATGGAGAATGAAATTTGAGAGCTTGTAAAATCCATTATGGCTCCACCAACGAATCCAAAATATCTAGCTGCCCATAAGCTAAAGGACATGAAATCCAAA
>SNQJ01S0055505.1:0-20001 GCA_010110895.2 Picea sitchensis
TATATAATGGACCTTATTAAAATAATATGGAATTGTACATTAATTACTAAATCCCAAGTAACACAAAGTAGGGAGGTTAGAGTAGGGACCTAACATGCCCTCCCCCTTCAAGAGAAATGATTTAATCAAGGATACAGGTGTGGAAATTACATTAATGTTGTTATCAATTCCTAAGTGGCATCATTTGACTATGCACCCTTCCATTGGATTAGGGCCTCCCAAATTGTGTAGTGTCCCAATCAACATTCTCTTATGATCAATACTACCTCTAGTTGTAATAAAATGGAACCCACTTATTCAAGCTCTTTAAGGATAGTGTAAACTAAACAATTTTACTTGACAACCTTCTTCAAATATTAAACATGAAAGGTTAAGTGAATCTTAGAGTATGATAGAAGAGCCAATTGATAGGAAACTCGTCTAAAGCACTGGAGTATTTGACAAGGTCCTTAGAATTTTTTTGCTAGATTCTAGGATTCCTTATCTTTGAGACACGATTTCTTATATTGTTGTAAATGAAGAAACATATAATATACATAAATACATAAAATATAAAATATAAATAAACAATAACAATAACTAATAATTAATATGTAATAAAGAGACACATCCTACTCTTGGTGAAAGGGAACCCTGGTGTGGGTATATATATGGCCTTCATTTGTAATAATCATATATCATATTCATATTCTCTATCATTTATTTAAATTATTGTTTACCCACATGGATTTCCTTATAATGTTCCAAATATTTTGGATGTATGTGATCAGATTGGTTCATTACATTTGGTATCAGAGAAAGTTTGATCATGGCCTTTGGCCACACTCCTTTCTGACTTTGTCTAATCTGTCGTTTGACCAACCCACACTTTTTAGAGTTTCTCTAGTTCCCTTAGTCCTTGATCACATCAAGCTCCTATCCATTCAAGTTTCTATTGTTGCAAGCTAAAAAAAATAATAATTTTGGAAAAAAAAAAAAAAAAACTTTTATATGAGAATAGTTTCTACTACAAAATAATAAAATCAGACATCAAGAATAAGAAAAAGAGTGCACACAGTCCATACAGTTTTAAGAGAAGATAAAAACAATATTCACAATTTTAGTAGTCAATTCCCCATCTATATAGTCATTGAATTAATTGCAGAGTTGTGCCCAACCATACATCAGAAAAATTTAATTAAATGGTCATATATATACCCACACATGGGTGCTCTTTCACTAAGAGACATTTCCTTTCATTAGGATGTGTCTCTTCTTTACCTATTAATTATTAATTATTAGTTGTTGTTATTATTTCTTTATATTTTATATTTTATATTTTATAAATTTACATGAATAAAAAGAAAAATTTCATTCTTAAAGGATTAGTGAAGCTCCTATTAGTTTTAAGTGTAATTTTATTATAGGAGTATAAAAAGGGCCAGTTCAAAGTAAAGAAGAGGTATATAATCTTCGTAATCAAGGAATTATTTATCTCAAAATTTAGGTATTCCTTTTTCTATTTCTCCTATTGAACGTAATAATTATGTTGGTATTGGATTCGTTAACCAATTAGTGATTCCGAGTCAAATATAACTGAAATTATGGGTTTGTGGAATGAAAAACAATATGACACAAGCAATTTATAGTTGAATAGTGGAGATTATACTTTTTCAGCACCATTCGCTATTAGATCTTTATGGAGTGATGATGGTGACATACTTTTGGGCTCACCCTCGATGGAAAAACTAGCGTCTCTCATCTTAAACACGAAGAAGAAGTTTTTGACATTTTCCTATAAAAAGAAGAAGATAATGTCACATGACATTAAATTGGATTCAGATGTTCTCACATCAGAGGACCTTAAAGATATCTCAAAAACATTCCTTCAAGATAATCATAAAATAGTACAAAAGGTGCAAAAATAATTTGACATGGTTGTTACAAATAAAGATGAAGAAATTTATTGCATTAAGAATCATAGTCAAAACTTGATCGCACATATTAAGAAGTTAAAAGGTGAGAATAAGTCACAACAAGAAACCCTAAATAAAATTACCAACAAGAAATTGATAAAGAAACAATGATTGATCCCATTGAAATAAAGTCATTAGCTATAAAAATCCAAGTTGTGGAGAAAGGAACAAATATAGATCCAATCCACGTCACAGCTAAATAAGATGCAAATTTAGTTGAAATAAATACTTTTTTGGATGTTGGGGTACGAAATCCATGTGTAGATCCAACAATCAACAAACAAACATCAGTGCATGAAGAAGATACAACACCAAAACTAAATCAAGAGAATACAACACACACTAAATAAATAAGAACAATTTAACTAATAATTAATTATTAATACGTAATTAAGAGAGACATCCTAATGAAATGACACATATCTTAGTAAAAGGGAACCCCTAAGTAGGTTTACATATGGCCCTCATTTGTAATCATTATATATCATATTCATATTCTTAATCATTTATTTATTATTTATCCACATTTATTTCTTTATAATGTTCCAAGCATTTTGGATGTGTGTGATTTGAACTAGATTGGTTCATCACAAAACACTTGATCCCCTTCTTCAAAAAAATGATCAAAATGATGTTGATTAGCATGTTTCTTCATTTGATTTTGAACCAAAACTAGTTTATCCTTAAGTTTGTGGATAATGGTTGTTATAGCATTAAATGTCTAATCAACTTCATGAACCTTGGATGTGCCCATAGACAAATTCATAAGATTATTGATTACTGGTTATATTTTCGGAGGCCCAGTATAGCCCGTAGAAATGTTAATTCATATTGTGGTTAGTATTAACAATGGCTACAATGGCCCATGATTCTTCACAATTTCACCCTTATTGCTTTAACAAGGATCACATTCAACTACAATTCATTTTTCTTGTCTTCCCAAAAGAAATACTTCTTAGCTCATTCAAAGGTTTTTTTAAATTCAAATTGACCCACTGTAGGGGATGAATCCAACTCCTTTAATACTCTTTGTTTTAAATAATAATTCTGCACCAAAAAAATATGCCCTCTATATCGTAACCTATTCTTCTACCAAGTAAATCCTTTATTATTTGTATTATTTCAGCAATTGTTTCATTTTCCAATCATTCTTATCAAGATTCAACAAGCCAATTTGGTATGGGAAAGGATAAGGAAAAGAGAGATCCTTCATCTTCATATTTCATAGATAAATCATTAGCCACCACATTGTCTTTCCCTTATTATATATGATATCAAAATAAATTTACTAAAATAATTTTAGCGGCACACTTGTGTTACTTTGGGGACAACAATCTTTGTTCAACAAATACTTCAAACTATGATGGCCAATATTGATAAAGAAGTTCCTTCCAATCAGATACAATTGTCAAGTATTACCTATATGAAACGTGGCAATCATTCATTTCTCATAGGTGGACTTTCCCAAAATCCTGTCACATAATTGTTCTTCGATGAATGACAATGGGTGTCCCTCTTACATCAAAATGGATCCAAGCCCTCTACTTGAAGCATAACATTCCAAGACAAAATTCTTGATGTAATTATGCATTGCTAAGATAGATATAGTACACATGGCTTCCTTTAAAGATAAAAATGCATGCTCTATTCCATCATTCGATATAAATGGATTATTTATTAGAAGATAAGTTAAGGGGGTTGTAATTTGACCATAATTTTTCACAAACTTCAAGTGGTAGCTCGTAATTCCTAAGAGACCTCATAAGATTTCAAAATCCTTGGGGAATGACCAATCCTACAGTGGGGGGGAAATTGCACCCCATCCCGATTGACAATATGACCACATTAATTTACCTTTTAAGTGCCAAAATCACCTTTGAAAGTTTGAGAAACAAATTGTTATCTAGGAAGCGTCGTCGGGATTTATAAACATGTTTGACATGTTCTTCCTAAATTTTTCTATAAATCAATCATCATCAATATGTATAAGCATAAAATTATGTATAAAGGGTTGAAAAATCTTTTTCATCAAGCTCTTAAAGGTGTATGGGCATTATAAAGTCTAAAGGGAATCACTAAAAAATCATAATGTATTAATGTTCTTCATGTATGAAAAATGATGTCACACTTTAAGTCCCCTATTCAAGTTAATTGTCCCTTATTTTAAGTTTCACATTCTCACACTAGCCACCCAATTTCATCATATCTACATCGGTTATCATCATTTGAAAATTATACATCGCATGGAAATAACAATGAATAAATATTTTGCAACTCATCGATGAGTGAAATTATGGGTGTTGTTGTGATAATTTAAAATAATCATATTTCTATGTTTGGTGTAACTAATAAAATTCAATATTATAGGACTTGAAATTCCTAACTAATCATGGAGGGAAATTTGTGGTTCCCCATGAGGAGGCTCTTGGGTAGTTTCTTCCAGAGGAGGATGTGTGGTTTTTTCTAAACTTGTATTAGTAGTGTCTTCCAAAAAATTTATTCAATCTAGTTTGATTGAGCCACATCAATTTGAAACAATTTATGTTCCTTACATTTGCTCCCTTTTTAAATACTTCTCATCAAAATTATAGGAAATCTTTAGGTGTCAACATTTTGTGGATTCTTCCTAGGTAACCATGTTGACCTTCTAATGCTAAGAGAAAGAGGGGATTGTTGTAGGTACCATAGTGAGGCATGAATTGAGAATAAATGGGGGTATTTTTGTTTGTGCATCAACCACCACCTATACTTATCTACTTCATTGAGAAGACTCCAACCAAATAGTTGGGTGAGCCATCGATACATGTTCTCAAAACTCCTCATTCATACCACTTATAAAATATTATTTGAGAAATAATTAAATCATACCCTCTATGATGATTTCCAATTTCTCATAGAGTACCATAAAATATTCCACTATGCCTATTTGGTTCAACTTGGTCAAATTACCTAGATAATTTGTCTATTTCAAAATGATCATATACGAGTTTAACAAAATAGGTCTACTCAATGTACCTTCGGTAGGATTTATTATGTCATTGCCACCATTTCCAATGTTCTCAATCCAAGTATAACACACCCACTTGAAGTTTCAAAAAGTATCAAATAATCATGGAGGTTTCACTCAGTGAACCTGTGACATGACACATTCATTCATCAGATATTAAAGAATACCTCTAATTTCACTGGATATTGGAAAATACCTCCCAAAATTCTTTTTTCCAACCCCCCTCCCATTACACCTTTATATTAAAAAAAAACATATTTTTACTAGATGTCATATGTATACATTTTTTCATGGAATTTTTTATACCCATTTTTATCTATACCCCTCATATGAAGACATGGAATAACTCTTATAAGCCTACAAATCACAAAAATAACCCAAAAATAAGCAAACAAGTGAACTAACATCCCAACATAGGGTTATACCACTGTAATAACATAGAATTAGTTTCAAAGGGTTGGTTTTATACTAATTTAACCCCTGTTTTTATTCAAATACATGGCCATGCATTCAATGAGAACATGTTTATGTATATGGATATCGATTTGTAGACCTAGAAAGGTAAGGCACGTCAATTCATAACTCTTTGTCCTTTAGATATTTTATCTCATGGAAATTTTAGGAAAAATATCTATATATCTATCTATCATGGTTGTCTATGCAATAATATTTAGGTGAGTGATATGTAAGATAACGTATTCTTGTTCTCTTATTTTTCAAACTCAAAGGAACTCTCATTAGGAGAGATGTGAGAGATTTTGATCCTAGGGCTCAATCTAATCTAGGGTAATTCTCACTTTATTTTAGGTAAAAATGAGTCATTTGTTCCTTGGACTCAATCACTGTACTATGGCTTTCCATATATTAACATAAGCAACATTTTTCCCAAGCAAAAAAATATATATTATGTTGTAAGGGAAGCATATTGATTCTATTGGTTAGTATTATAATACAAGGAATAGACTAGAATAAAAATAGAAATATCATTATCTTAGTTGGTGCTAGAAATTTTCAAGGTCTACTTTTAAAACATATAAAATGTGAGTTAATACTCAATTTCAATATATAGTTTTGCCACATACCTACATTTTTGTATTGAAAATACCCAATTAGGATCTCTAACTTAGTCTTTAGTACATATTTGATATTTTCTTGCATGTTGAAGTAAAAGATCTTACAATGAACAAGAGGGTAGATGCAGATATGGCCAGGAAAATTCCCTACTATAATGACACTAAGCAAATTTTCTTGCATATGCATAATGAGATAACCAACCTAACAAAAACACAAATGGTACCAGAGATGCAAGAGGGTGAAGAAGGGAAGTTTGCATATCACACTATTAATAAATTACTAATCATGGTCCCTTTTACAATCCTCATTATTCAATGGGCCTACACAATTCATTTTACAAAGAGAATTCCTTACTTTGGCATGTGTTTAGATGACACTAATGATAGAGCTAGCATTACTGAGTTGTGAACTAATAGAAAAAAAGGTTGCAACAATAAATACCATCATAGAGGCACTGAATCCTTGTAGTAGTACATCAAACCCTCTCATCCATGAATTAAGTAGTGTTTCACAATAAATGCTTTCCTTGAATTTAGTGCAATCCATTTCAAATATATATGATCACAATGATGCAAATTTTGATTTATGTATTAGTCTATTTTTTCATTTAGATCTAATCTATTTACCCTAAAACAATTTCTTAGCTAGATATGATCATTTATATAGTTTAGATCAATTGACATCTTCTATGTGTAGGAATTAGGTTTCTTTTCAAGAAACCCCTGACCAATGTGCATAACACCCCCCCGCCCCCCCCCAAATACCTATANGAGTCCCTCGTGCCAGTGATACCTTGGAAGAAGAAGTAATGTTCCATCCAATTAACACATCTTGTGGGATCAAAACCATCAAAATTGTTCATATCTACTTTAAAATATATAATTATCCTAAAGAGGTGATCTATTGTGATTCTATTCATCTCATGAAATATTCTTTCAAATCAATCCCATGGGGTTGAAAGTGAGCTATCAATATATTGTGTTGTTGATGCATGTCTACTAGCAAAGAAATCTTTCTTTCAAGGGAATCGAGCTTAGCAACCTATGTGTTGAAAATTGAATCGATTTTGGAAGCCTTGGAGTTAATTTGATTGCATTGGTTAACCAATAGAGTAATTTTTTTATGCAAGGTCATTTTTAGGTGGTTTCCATGGAGTCCTTGGTTCCACCAAAAGGCTTACCAATGAATTATACCAATGTGATCAATATACCATGTAAATATTACTTTGATATAGGTCACCCACAATGGTATAGGTGGGTCCACACATAAAGTCTTACTTGAGAGTTGTACCAATGTGATCAATGCTACATAATGAATATTTTAAGGTAGTGACGCAGACGCCACCCGCCGCACACATCTACGTTCACTAGGACCTTCTTTTCTCTTGGCCCAAAGAGTACGATACTCTTCTATATTCCTATCAGAAGATCTACCCACAGATTCCTCCTTACTCGATCCCCCTCTCTCTGCCCTCGGAGGATCGAAACTTCGCGCCTTTGCGAGTTCGAAATTAAATACTGGACTCTCGGATCTCCGAGACCCGAGATGTCGGTCAATCATTGACATCCCTTACTTCACTATCGGAACTTCGATATATCGCGACTTCACGACTCGCGAAAATCAACACTTACGGTTTCAACCGCCGATACGCGATGTGTCGAGATGCCGACCTCGCGGTCTCACTCTTTCACGTTCTCACCACTCGCGAGACCAATCTCTTAGCCCTTCAACTCCCAAGACTTGATATCCTGAGATCACCTGCCACATCCCCACTCTCGTGGTCCCCACGATCTACAGAATTCCTCGAAACTTCACTCCTCGCGATCTCTACGGCCAAGTTTTCCTTCGCTTCCCCGCGAAACCTTGATATATCTAATCCATGAATAGAGTCACACTCCTCGTGATTCCGATCGACGCCCCTGCTCTCTCGGACTTTGAACTTCTTCCGCCTGCACTGTAGACTTCACGTCCACTTTCCTCCTTACGCAATCCCCAAACAAGAAGTGTCTCTCCCCGAGACTTGTTCATCAATCTGCGTCTATTTTATGTGACCCACTCTCGCCCAAATTTCTTCGTTGTCCTTCGACAACTTCGAAGACCTATCTCTTCTGAGCTTCCACGACTTCAATTCCCTCAGGAAGAAGCTTCTGCACGCACTCCTTGCAGCAAATCTTCAACAACGCCTCAGTGTCAAAATATTCTCGACTCTGCTCACACCTACAACAACAGTCTTTCACTTCCTTCTGCTCAGAATCACAACTCCGAGACTTCTTTTAGCCTGCGCACACCTTTGCATGACTGCGGTGCCAAACCTGCACTTCTGAGAACTTAGAACAAAAGCTTTCTCTAATTGAACCCTGTAGTCATGCACTCCTTGCAGACAAATTCAACTACACTCCTTGCAGGAATTCTCTGGTTCACTTAGGGAAACAATTGAAACTAACCCCTCGTTCTCTCAGGATTCACTCAACCATGAAATCACATACACAACATATAAAATCAAATGTATGGCAAGAAGAAAACACTCATGAGCATAATATTAACAATACACAGAGACTAACACACCATGAAATTGAATCAAAGCTTTCTCCTATTAATTCAATCTCTATACATGGGTGTTCTTCATACAATTCTCTGCTCTACTCTTCTTGCTCTTAAGTTTCAAATCCCCTTACAATGTACAAAGGAGGGTGTCTATATCCCATTTCCCTCTCGAGCTCTAAAGCTATTAAATTCAGAATTTAATATCCTATCTACTTTACATTAAATCTATTAAATGCCTTCCTATCTACTAAGGATGAGAGCTTAAAGGCTCAAGGTCCCCTTTACAATACAAGTGCACTTCTTTATGAATGCCTTTATTAAAGAGCGCGCAAAAATTTACAAGCATTTCCAAAATGTGTGCTGGCGCTGCCCAACTGTCCTTTCTGCTCCACGCGCTAGCTCACTTGATGAGTGAGCGATGCTCCTGCATCATACTCCTCGGATTGAAAATTTTTATGGGCTCCTATCCATGAGCTCCTGCACGGTCTATCCATGCTTCTGTATCACTGCTTCATCTTCCCAGCTGACATCTTCGACTAGGTGATTCTTCCATTTCACCAAATATTCAAAATATTGCTTTTGTCTGGTTTTTCTGCCGACTCGCTTATCCAATATGCACTCCATCTGTGGCTTTTCTGCAACTGGTAATTTCTTCTGCCACTGGACCATTGGTTCTTTAGTTCCAGCCTCTACTCCTCCAGCCCTGTATGGGTATAAATCTGAAATATTAAAAATCGGAGATATCACGATGCCATCCGGCAACTCAATCTCATAAGCGTTCTCCCCGAATTTCTTCAGGACTTTGTATGGCCCAATTCTCCTCATTTTGAGCTTGTTATATGTTCCCCTTGGGAACCTCTCTTTCCTCAGGTGCTCCAGAACAAGATCACCAACTTCGAACTGAAGTTGTCTCCGATGTTGATCTGCTCTGCGTTTGTATTCTTGATTTGACTTCTGCAGTCACTGCTTCACCTTCGTGTGAAGTTCCTCCATCGCCTCAGCGAATTCTTCTGCACTAGCGCTGCTAGTCGTAGTCTATTCTGACTCCCTGAGTTCAGAAACTCCCCTCGGTTGTGTTCCATACACAATCTGAAATGGACTCTTTCCTGTACTCTGATTCGCAGAATCATTGTACCCAAACTCTGCCTGTGCCAATACGTTGTCCCAGCTGCTACGATGCTCTGTCACCAAGCTCCTCAGCAAGTCTCCCAGACTTCTGTTGACCACCTCGGTCTGTCCGTCTGTTTGTGGATGGTAAGCTAAACTAAAAGCCAAATTAGTCCCTAGCTTCTTCCATAGTGTCCTCCAAAAATGACCTATGAATTTTGTATCCCTGTCCGAGACTATGCTTCTCGATAATCCATGAAGTCTAACAACCTCTTTGAAAAACAAATTTGCGATGTGGGTCGCATCGCTGGTCTTCTGACACGGAATAAAATGTGCCATCTTAGAAAACCTGTCCACCACCACAAAGATGGAATCAACCCCTCTCTGCATCCTTGGCAGTCCTAACACAAAATCCATGCTAATTGCCTCCCATGGCCTCTCAGGTATGGGTAATGGCTGATAAAAACTAGCATTTTGTTTTCTCCCTTTCGAATGCTGACAAATTCTGCATCTGTCAACAAATCTCTTGACATCTGCTAGCATGCCCGGCCAAAAATACGATTCGCTTAACTTCGCGAATGTCTTGTCCTGTCCAAAATGACCTGCCAATCCACCACTGTGATTTTCCTTCAATAGGTTCTCCCTCATGGAGCAACTCAGAATACACAGCTGATTGCCTCTGAACGACAATCCTTCCTGGATCATATAATCTATCCAAGGACTCTGATCCCTGAGAACTGGATTCTCAGCTGCTTCGTATGCTTCTGAAAAATCTACATCTCCGGCATACATGTCCTTGAGATTTTCAAAACCCAAGGTCTTGACTCGAAACTCCTGCAGCAACAAGCATTTCCTGCTTAAAGCGTCAGCCACTTTGTTAGCAGTCCCTGAAATGTGTTTGATCACAAATGTGAAATTCTGCATATACTCTACCCATTTTGCATGCTTCTGGTTCAACTTATCCTATTGACTTACGAACTGCAATGCATGATTATCACTGTACAATACAAATTCCTTGGGTATCAAGTAATGCCTCCACTTCTTCAGTGCCTGTATGATAGCGTAAAATTCCTTATCATACGTGGAGTATTTCATCTTTGCGTCATCCAACTTATCGCTGAAATATGCCACTGGCTTGTCCTCCTGACTCAAGACCCCTCCTACAGCATACTCGCTTGCATCACATTTCACCTGAAATGTCTTATGGAAATTAGGCAACACCAGAATTGGTTGCTTTGTGATCTTCTGCTTCAACAGATTGAAGCTCTTCTCCGCCTCTGCTGTCCAATGAAAAACTTTATGTCATTTTTTCACGGTGTCCATCATTGCTGCGCTAATCCCACTGAAATTCCTAATGAATTTTCGGTAGAAACTAGCTAAACCGTGGAAACTCCTCACCTCAAAAACATTTCTCAGTGATGGCCAACTCTTAATCACTTCCACCTTTTCAGGATCCATCCTTAATTCATTTGCCGAAATGACAAAACCCAAATAAATGAGCTCTGTCTTCATGAATGAACACTTCTTCATGTTTATCAACAACTTTTCCTGCTGTAGTCTTCTCATCATAATGGCTAAATGCTTCAAATGCTCAGCCTTCGTCTTACTGAAAATCAATATATCATCCAGATATACGACAACAAACTTCCTGATGAACTCCCTCAGGACTTCATTCATCAGTCTCATGAATGTGCTTGGCGCGTTTGTCAAACCAAACGGCATGACCAGCCATTCGTACAAACCTTCGTTTGTCTTGAATGTTGTCTTCCATTCATCACCCTCTCTCATGTGAATCTGGTGATATCCGCTCTTCAAGTCAATCTTTGAAAAACAATTTGCCCCGCTCAGGTAATCCATCAGATCATCCATTCTCGGCAATGGAAATCTATACCTGATGGTGATTTTGTTGATCGCTCTGGAGTCGGTACACATCCTCCAGCCTCCATCTTTCTTTGGACTTAGTACTGTTGGAACAATGCATGGACTCAGGGTTTCCCTGACCAGTCCTTTATCTAGCAGATCCTATACCTGCCTTTTGACCTCCTCATTCTCCTGCGGCGTCAACCTGTACACAACCTTATTCGGTAAACTCGCTCTAGGTATGAGGTCTATGTGGTGACTCACACTTCTCATTGGTGGCAACGAATGAGGTAATTCGTCCACGATGATGTCAGCGAACTCTCCCAGCAGTTCCTGAATCTCTTCTGGCAAGTCGTCCACTCTTGTGCTAGTCAGGACAATTCTCGGTTTCCTGACCACAAAGAATTGTGGATCTTCCTTCTTCTCCATCTCATTGAGAAGTTCCTTCCCACTCATGAGAAGTATCGTATTTCTTACTTCCGGTTTCACTTCTTTATCTTTTATTGGAAGCAACCTATGTGTTCTCCCATCCTTTTCCAAGGTATATCTGTTCATCCTCCTGTCATGAACCACATTTCGATCATACTGCCATGGTCTTCCCAATAATACATGACATACATCCATGGGAATAACATCACACAGAATTTTATCATCGTACCCACCTATCTTGAATTCAACTAAACATTGTTTAGTGACACTCACATGATGTCCCTTCTGCAGCCATGATACTTTATATGGACTTGGGTGATTAGTCGTCTCCAGCTCTAATTTCTCCACCATCTCGGTCGAAACGAGATTGTCTATGTTTCCGCTGTCCACGATGACCTTGCATTTTCTATTCTTGGTTGTGCAAGCTGTCCTGAACAATCTACTCCTCTGAGCTGTATTCTCCACCTCCTTCTCGGGTGTTAAGAGAACTTTATGCATCCCAAGCGATCTTCCGCTGTCTGCATCTTCATCCTTAGCATCACGCTTCTGCGCCTCAGTGATGTGATCTCCTCCGGTATCCCTCTTCTTCTATGGACACTCAAATGACTTGTGCCCATTCTTTCCACATGTAAAACATGTGATTACTCCTCCTCTTCCCCTACCTCGACCTCTAGTATGAGGAAGGGTGTTTGCATCAACATAATTTCCTCGCTGATCATTCTGTTGTCTTCTTTGTTCAACCTATGGTTGTCCTCACTGTGAGGTTCTGCCTCTCTCAATCTTACCCTAAGGTTTCTGCCATTCCTCCTTGGGCTTCTAATATTTATCTTGGGCAATTGCCTTGCCTTGGGGTTGTCTCCTGCCTCGCCCTCGCTGACCCTATTTTTGGCTCAGCTTCTCCTCGGCTTTCAGAGCCATCTGGTAAGCATCCTCAACTGTCCTGATAGTGACCATGCTCAACTCATCCTGAATGTCGTATCTCAGACCATTCAGATATCTCGCCACCTTCTCATCATCGCTCTCCTGATGACCTGCTCTGACGTTGAGCCTGTAGAATTCTTCGGTGTATTCCTTCATCGTCATCAACTTCTGTCTCAGGTTCTGCATTCGCCTAAACAGTGTGATCTGATAATCCCTTGGGATGAATTTTTCTTTCATCTTAGTAATCATTCGATCCCAGCTCTTAATCTTCTGTTTGCCCTTGGAACATCTATCTACCTATAGCTCGTCCCACCATAATGCCGCATGTCCCTTCAATCGAGTGATAGCATGTCTGACTTTCTTGTCCTCTTCGATCTCCTCATAATCGAAGTAGGTGTCAAGAGCTTGGATCCAGTCCAGCAACTCTTCTGCATCCAGACTTCCCTCGTAGACTGGAATATCCATTTTTGCCTTCGCACCCATTCTGGCGATAGCTTTGATCAATTGCTCGATTGATTCATCTTCTGTTGTGACCTCTTCTGCATGTCCAACTTCTTCTTCAACCTCAAAATCACTAAGATCCCCTACGCCAACTCCGCATCTCTGCGTTGTCTCCATCTCCTTGAGCCTTGCTCGGAGATCTCTCATTTGGCACTCCATTTCTGGATTCCCTACTGGCCTACCTCTTCTCCTCACCTCCCTGTCTTCGGGATTTGCTGATTGTCTCTCTCTTCTTGGCGGTATGATGTGTTCTCTTCTCTGCTACAGAAAGAAAAGAACTATTCCCGCTCTGATACCAACTGACACAGACGCCACCCGCCGCGCACGTCTACGTTCACCAGGACCTTCTTTTCTCTTGGCCCGAAGAGTACGATACTCTTCTATATTCCTATCAGAAGATCTACCCACAGATTCCTCCTTACTCGATCCCCCTCTCTTTGCCCTCGTAGGATCGGAACTTCACGCCTTCGCGAGTTCGAAATTAAATCCTGGACTCTTGGATCTCCGAGACCCGAGATGTCGGTCAATCACTGATGTCCCTTACTTCGCTATCGAAACTTCGATATATCGCGACTTCGCGACTCGCGAAAATCAACACTTACGGTTTCAACCGCCGATACGCGATGTGCCGAGATGCCGACCTCACGGTCTCGCTCTTTCGCGTTCTCGCCACTCACGAGACCAATATCTTAGCCCTTCAACTCCCGAGACCTGATATCCCGAGATCACCTGCCACGTCCCCACTCTCGTGGTCCCCACGATCTACAAAATTCCTCGAAACTTCGCTCCTCGCGATCTCCACGGCCAAGTTTTCCTTTGCTTCCCCGCGAAACCCCGATATATCTAATCCACGAATAGAGTCACACTCATGATTCTGATTGACGCCCCCGCTCTCTCCGACTTTGAACTGCTTCCGCCTGCACTATAGACTTCATGTCCACTTTCCTCCTTACGCAATCCCCGAACAAGAAGTGTCTCTCCCCGAGACTTGTTCGTCAATCTGCGTCTATTTTATGTGACCCGCTCTCGCCCAACTTTCTCCGCTGTCCTTCGACAACTTCGAAGACCTATCTCTTCTGAGCTTCCACGACTTCAATTCCCTCAGGAAGAAGCTTCTGCACGCACTCCTTGCGGCAAATCTTCAACAATGCCTCAGTGTCAAAATCTTCTCGACTCTGCTCACACCTGCAACAACAGTCTTTCACTTCCCTCTGCTCAGAATCACAACTTTGAGACTTCTTTTAGCCTGTGCACACCTGGCACGGCTACGGTGTCAAACCTGCACTTCTGAGAACATAGAACAAAAGCTTTCTCTAATTGAACCCTGCAGTCACGCACTCCATGCAGACAAATTCAACTGCACTCCTTCCAGGAATTCTCTGGTTCACTTAGGGAAACAATTGAAACTAACCCCTCGTTCTCTCAGACTTCACTCAACCATGAAATCACATACACAACATATAAAATAAAATGTATGGCAAGAAGCAAACACTCATGAGCATAATATTAACAATACATAGAGACTAACACACCATGAAATTGAATCAAAGCTTTCTCCTATTAATTCAATCTCTATACATGGGTGTTCTTCGTACAATTCTCTGCTCTTCTCTTCTTGCTCTTCAGTTTCATATCCCCTTACAATGTACAAAGGAGGGTGTCTATATCCCGTTTCCCTCTCGAGCTCTAAAGCTATTAAATTCATAATTTAATATCCTATCTACTTTACTTTAAATCTATTAAATGCCTCCCTATCTACTAAGGACGAGAGCTTAAAGGCTCAAGGTCCCCTTTACAATACAAGTGCGCTTCTTTATGAATGCCTTTATTAAAGAGCGCGCAACAATTTCCAAGCATTTCCAAAATGTGTGCTGGCGCTGCCCAGCTGTCCTTTCTTCTCCACGCACTAGCTCACTTGATGAGTGAGCGATGCTCCTGCATCAGGTAGGTATCCCACAATGGTATATATGTTAGTGATATATTTAAAAACAAAATTGTAGGAGTGTTACTCATGTCTTGGTAGATCACTGCACTAACAAAATTCCTATTTTCTTTATACTACAACAAAAACAACAAATTTCCAACTACTTGTTTTGTAGTGGCTAGAGTTAGCAATGTCCTAAGGGAAAAGGAGCATCAAGTGTCATACCTCTCTAATATACCTGATGGTTTTCAACAATATTGCTTAGATTAATAATTTACCATGCCAACTAAGAAAGATAGATTGTACCCTTAATATCCATACTACTTGATTCCTTGGTACAAAAGAGTGATTTTCCCAAGCATTAAATAAATTTTGAGGTGAAAAATTGGTCTAAAGAAAAAGGATTATCAACATCAAATTTAAGAGAACCAATATGATTCAAGATGACGATGTCTACCATAAGGGTAAACATTTTTGGAGGGAAAGAAAAAAACTAATTTATTTAATTGTATTTCCAACTTACATCCTTATAGTTTCACTCAAATTTCTCACATGCACAATCAAATTATGCATCCAACGAGTACTAACTCTACATACTTTTAATAGATCCACGGTGAGATAAAATATAAAGAAACATGTTTTTTTTTTTGTATTTACGACTTATATCAATGTGGATATATTAAAAGTATGAAGAGTGGGTACTTATTGGATGAAAAATTTAATTCCACATCTAACGAGTGCCTACACTTGAAATTTGAGTAAACATGTAAGGAGATAAGTAAAAAATACAATCAAAAAAAGTTGTTTTCTTTCTTTCCCTTTTGAAAATTCATAACTCATATTTTGTTATTTTAACTATTGTTTTATTATTTTCCTTAGGAGGCCCATTTTATACCTTAAAGTTTCTCTAATTTGTGTAGTTCTCATTTTACTATAGCAATAGAATGATGAGAGGCGTATGTAAGGTTAGTTTCAGGTGTTCTTAAGGGACTTTTGATGTACATGAAGATACATGGAAGATCATATCTATAGGAAAATTCTATATAATGAAGTACTACTTGAATGGGTACCAATAGATGTATACAATGTTATACAACTAGGAGACTCCACTTGCATTAATTTCATGTATGCTTTGAAGAGTTTAATAAACCTATGTAATAAAATAAATAGTAACATAATCTAAAAAACTTAAGAAAAAAAATGGCACACACACAATACATAAGATTACCCTAGAAACCATTAACTAGGAAAATAAACCAACTTGAGAGTTGCAACCCTCTCTTTATCCTTGTATCAACTTCACCATTGACAATACAATATATAGATATTCCACGGCATCCAAAACCCTAATCCATTAGATTATATTACAACCCTATTTCCTTAACTAGAATTAATTTACAATGGGCCAAAAAACCACAAAATGGACCAAAAAATACTTTTGAGGGTGATATCCCCTCGTGCCCCCTCCCACCTTAGCTGAGATGATCACAATATCCTTGAACCTCCTTTTCTTTGGGAACCTATAAAAATACAACATATGTCAAAAATTATTTCCCAACTACATTTTTACCCACTAAATGAGATATATCTATGTTTAAAGATGCTAGAACATGTCTCTATCCTAAAATAAATTTCTAAAATTTGAGCATGTGATGGCATAGGAATGAGCTCTAATACAACTTGTAATTCATGCAACTAGTAGAAATGATTATTGATCAACTATTCAAGAAATATAAGATGTAAAAAATAAAATAAGAGAAATAATGATATAGAACCTATTGAACATAACCATTGTATTGATATTTCATAAAAGATAGATAAATGTTTGTAATTCTTTTCAAGGGTAAACCTCATTTGAGGAGAGATCTGATACATACTATCTCTATAAATATTTTTTCTCTGGGAATTTCCTAACTACATGTGATCCCATCACTAATGAGTACCATTACCCCTGATCTTGATAGGGGGTAACCCTAGTGAATTTCTTCATTGTACCCCTTTGTATTTTTTGGTTGTAGACAACTAGGGCGCTTAGTTATTTTTAGATATCTTGTTGAGCTAGAGGACTTGATGGCATGTTGAGTGATAATATGACAATTGAAGCACCCTAGGGTTTGAGGATGGAATTGGTTTCATTCACATTTTTTTACATCCTCATAGTTCCCAATGAAATTTGCATTCAACAAGGTAATTTACATTTCCCAAGGCATTGGTAAAAAGAAATTTGGGATATTTCTACATGCATGGATATTCTCTTCACATGCCACATTGAAGATCTTGGAATACCCTTCTACTTTATCACTTTTTGAGATATTATTTACTTGATATGAGGGTGGCCCCTACATGTGGATGTCATACTAGTCATTAGAGGGTCTCATTACCCATTCTTGACGTGGAGGGTCACTTTCCATCATTTGTGGAGGTTCCTTGCTTGGGATATGGACATGATCTTCACTTGGAGACATCACACATGCTTTTTGGAGATAATTTAGAGCAGGCCATCCACTTACATATATTTATTTCATTATGTGTGGAGTCTCTTCTCATTGGAGGAATCATGTGCCAAAGCTGGAGGACCCTAGGGGATTTACATTAAACTTTTGTGGAATATTTTTTATGTTGAACATGACTTATGAAGCTATTTTGGAGGAGCCTCCCCCTTGGAGGGTTTTATGACATGAGTTTTAGGACATTTTTGCCTTGAAATCCCATACATCCACTTTCGAGAAAACTTAAAGGGCTTGAATTACACGTTTTGAGGAGTTGGTGGAGTATCTACACGCTTTGGGGGCCTTTGGAGGCTAACATTCCATCTTGAAGCCACTTCATTTCTCAATTAGTGGGGCCATCCCTTTCTTGGGGTGATATTTCACTTGGATTATTGTACATGTGGCTTGACCACTTTATTTTGTATTGTTGTTTAGAGTAATTAGTTGTAGGAGAATTGTATTTTACTTGTCTTATGCCTAGATCTAAGGAGTCACATGAGATGATATTATTTTATTGTAATGGAAGGTGGGAATCACTCTATAAATAGATGTGTCCTTGCTCATTTTTAATTGTGCTGGAATTTTAAGGCTGTCACTCTTTGGAGCCTAATTGACATATCTTTTCTTGGAGCATATGGTTGTGTAAAGGATTTTATGTTTGTGAATGATTGTTGTCAGTGCTTAAAGCTTTTGTATATTGGTTTTATTTGGTGCATAAGGATTAATGGTGAAATGATCAATTCTTCTACAATTCTTCAAGATTGATCCATTTGAGGGGCAAGTCTACCACATAGAAGGAATATGTCCTAGGGTTTTTTGCTTCCTTCTTCCTTTGTTGTTTTCATTATTATTTGGTGTCTTGCTATGTTTTTTCTTTGGTTCCCTGGCAAGAAGTATTAACTAAATTCATCAAATCATAGATTATCTTGCTTGTGTAGGTTTTCCATTAAGGTTCCCTTCTTGTAGACCTTGAGATTCATTTTGTATCTTGATTGGGTGAGGGATTACTCTTCCTCTTAGTTATAATCTCAAAACCATAATCCCTAAAAGAATAATCCAATTCTTTGGAGGGTTTCTTCTTGACCTCATAAACCACTTTATTCACCTTTATTCAATTGCCCTAATTTGATTCATCTCTATCTCCTTCCATCGCTTATTCAAAACCCTAAAAACCCTAAAACTCCATTTAACTGAGGCAACTCTCAACATCACCTTGTGCCTCATTTATTGGTATTAGTAATCCTACTAGGGACACCCCCCTTGAGATGGAAGAGAGCCAACCTAAAGTGCACAGGATAGATTACTGAGATAACAGTGATGATATTCCTAATAATTTCCATTGAGTTGCACCTTCTCGACTAAATTTTTTATTGTTAAATACAATTTAAGTGGTAACAAGTACCAACAACTTAAGGATCATTATTTAATAAAGATGATCATTCTACATTGCGTAACTACCAACCAACTACCTAAGAAAATTTATTTAAAAAATATGTCATTATATATTAATTATTAACTCCTAAATAATCCAAAATAAGGAGATTAGGGTATTGCCCTAACAAAAATGAATCTACATACAATTATCTACAATTATCCCCGGATGGGGTGTTATCATACTAATCATGACTATACAACTGTTTGCCTTGTGCGTTGACACCCGGCACTCCTCACTCCTCTTAAGGCTAGTGGTTGGAGTATGTTATATCATCCAAGCTGGGTGCATTAACCAATATTTTACTCAGCAGCGTAGTTAATATGAGGGTCAGTCTTAAGTCTCATTTTGGTTCCCCTTCCTCGTCATCATGCCTCGCAAAAGAGGAAGGCTGCGTAGAGGTAGTGGGGATTTTCATGGTTAGGGTCGAAGACAAAGAATCTCCTCCCAAATGGACAGTGATGTCGATAGTGAACATCAGCAATTGGATCTGGATGTAGTGGAGCAGGAGCAGCCCGACATCCGGGACGACGCAGAGTCTTGGGGTTACATGGTGGAATGGGAAGAGTGGCCATCAGAGATTGTTAATAAAGAGGCCAATGCACTTCCAAATATTGATGTGGAATGTAGTTAAGTACAAGCCGATTGCAACTTCGCCTCTAGGAGAAGGTGAAGGATCCCCTCATTATACTTTGATTTGATTTTTGGAAATAGAAGGTATTACAATTTTTCAGTTTAAAAAAAAAAAAAAAAAAAAT
>SNQJ01S0055505.1:34469-64206 GCA_010110895.2 Picea sitchensis
GATCTTCTGAGACCTTGGCTGTGTGTCGCGGTAGAGGTCGGCGCTTTCAATCTGTCAGTCTGCCCTGCGAGGAGGCTAGGGTTTTGCAGTTAATCATCGCAGAGCTTTTCAATATCGTGAAATTATGGGTGTTGTTGTGATAATTTAAAATAATTATATTTCTATGTTTGGTGTAACTAATAAAATTCAATATTATAGGACTTGAAATTCCTAACTAATCATGGAGGGAAATTTGTGGTTCCCCATGAGGAGGCTCTTGGGTAGTTTCTTCCAGAGGAGGATGTGTGGTTTTTTCTAAACTCGTATTAGTAGTGTCTTCCAAAAAATGTATCCAATCTAGTTTGAATGAGCCACATCAATTTGAAACAATTTATGCTCCTTACATTTGCTCCCTTTTTAAACACTTCTCATCAAAATTATAGGAAATTTTTAAGTGTCAACATTTTGCGACTTCGTCCTAGGTAACCATGTTGACCTTCTAACGCTAAGAGAAAGAGGGGATTGTTGTAGGTGCCATAGTGAGGCATGGATTGAGAATAAATGGGGGTATTTTTGTTTGTGCATCAACCACCACCTATACTTATCTAGTTCATTGAGAAGCCTCCAACCAAATAGTTGGGTGAGCCATCGATACATGTTCTCAAAAATCCTCAATCATACCACTTATAAAACATTATTTGAGAAATAATAAATCATACCCTCTATGATGATTTCTAATTTCTCATAGAGTACCATAAAATATTCCACTATGCCTGTTTGGTTCAACTTGGTCAAATTACCTAGATAATGTGTCTATTTCAAAATGAACATAGATGACTTTAACAAACTAGGTCTACTCAATGTACCTTCGGTAGGATTTATTATGTCATTGCCACCATTTCCATTGTTCTGAATCCAAGTATAACACACCCACTTGAAATTTCAAAAATTGACAAATAACCATCGAGGTTTCACTCAGTGAACCTGTGACGTGACACATTCATTCATCAGATATTAAACAATACCTTTAATTTCACTAGATATTGGAAAATACCTCCCAAATTTTTTTTTTTCAACCCCCCTCCCATTACACCTTTATATTAAAAAAAAACATATTTTTACTAGATGTCATATGTATACATTTTTTCATGGAATTTTGTATACCCCTTTTTATCTATACCCCTCATATGAAGACATGGAATAACTCTTATAAGCCTACAAATCATAAAAATAACCCAAAAATAAGCAAACAAGTGAACTGACATCCCAACATAGGGTTATACCACTGTAATAATATAGTATTAGTTTCAAAGTGTTGGTTTTATACTAATTTAACCCCTCTTTTTATTCAAATACATGGCCATGCAATCAATGAGAATATGTTTATGTATATGGATATCTATTTGTAGACCTAGAAAGGTAAGGCACTTCAATTCATAACTCTTTGTCCTTTAGATATTTTATCTCATGGAAATTTTAGGAAAAATATCTATATATCTATCTATCACGGTTGTTTATGCAATAATATTTAGGTGAGTGATATGTAAGATAACCCATTCTTGTTCTATTATTTTTCAAACTCAAAGGCACTGTCATTAGGAGAGATGTGAGAGATTGTGATCCTAGGGCTCAATCTAATCTAGGGTAATTCTCACATTATTTTAGTTTAAAAAGAGTCATTTATTCCTTTGGACTCTATCATTGTACTATGGTTTTCCATATATTAACATAAGCATCATTTTTCCCAAGCAAAAAAATATATATTGTGGTGTAAGGGAAGCATATTGATCTTACTGGTTAGTATTATAATACAAGGAATACACTAGAATAAAAATAGAAATATCATTATCTTAGTTGGTGCTAGAAATTTTAAAACATATAAAAAGTATCATTATCAAGGTCTACCTTTAAAACATATAAAATGTGAGTTAATACACAATTTCAATATATAGTTTTTCCACATACCTACATTTTTGTATTGAAAATACTCAATTAGGATGTCTAACTTAGTCTTTAGTACATATTTGATATTTTCTTGCATGTTGAAGTAAAATATCTTACAATTTAGTCTTTAGTACATATTTGATATTTTCTTGCATGTTGAAGTAAAATATCTTACAATGGACAAGAGGGTAGATGCAGATATGGCCAGGAAAATTCCCTACTATAATGACACTAAGTAAATTTTCTTCCATATGCATAATGAGATAACTAACCTAACAAAAACAAAAATGGTACCAGAGATGTAAGAGTGTGAAGAAGGGAAATTTGCATATCGCACTATTAATAAATTACTAATCACGGTCCCTTTTACAATCCTCATTATTCAATGGGCCTACACAATTCATTTTATAGAGAGCATTCCTTCCTTTGGTATGTGTTTCGATGACACTAATGATAGAGCTACCATTACTGAGATGTGAACTAATAGAAAAAAAGGTTGCAACAATAAATACCACCATAGAGGCACTAAATCCTTGTAGTAGTACATCAAACCCTCTCATCCATGAATTAAGTAGTGTTTCACAGTAAATGTCTTCCTTCAATTTAGTGCAATCCATTTCAAATATATATGATCACAATGACACAAATTTTTATTTATGTATTAGTCTATTTTTTCATGTAGATCTGGTCTATTTACCCTAAAACAATTTCTTAGCTAGATATGATCATTTATATAGTTTAGATCAATTGATATGTTCTATGTGTAGGAATTAGGTTTCTTTACAAGAAACCCCTAAACAATGTGCATAACACCCACCCGCCCCCAAATACCTATATCCATAGTTCAATTAAAAATTAACTCTCCTCCGATGTGATAAGATATTGATCAACAAGTGAGTCCCTCATGTCAGTGATACCTTGGAAGGATAAGTAATGTTCCATCCAATTAGCACATCTTGTGGGATCAAAACCATCAAAATTGTTCATATCTACTTTAAAATATATAATTACCCTAAAGAGGTGATCTATTGTGATTCTATACATCTCATGAAATATTCTTTCAAATCGATCCCATGGGGTTGGAAGTGAGCTACCAATAGATTGTGTTGTTGATGCATGTCTACTAGCAAAGAAATCTTTCTTTCGATGGATTTGAGCTTAGCAACCTATGTGTTGACAATTGAATCGATTTTGGAAACCTTGGAGTTAATTTGATTGCATTGGTTAACCAATAGAGTAATCTTTTTATGCAAGGTCATTTTTAGGTGGTTTCCATGGAGTCCTTGGTTCCGCCAAAAAGATTACCAATGAATTATACCAATGTGATCAATGGACCCTGTAAATATTACTTTGAGATAGGTCACCCACAATGGTATAGGTGGGTCCACACATAAAGTGTTACTTGAGAGTTGTACCAATGAGATCAATGCTACATAATGAATATTTTAAGGTAGGTATCCCACAATGGTATATATGTTAGTGATATATTTAAAAACAAAATGGTAGGAGTGTTACTCATGTCTTGGTAGATCACTACACTGAAAAAATTCCTATTTTCTTTATACTACAACTAAAACAACAAATTTCCAACTACTTGTTTTGTAGTGGCTAGAGTTAGCAAGGTCCTAAGCGAAAAGGAGCGTCAAGTGTCATACCTCTCTAATATACCTGATGGTTTTTAACAATATTACTTAGCTTAATATTTTACCATCCCAACTAAGAAGGATAGATTGTACTGTAACATCTCGCTCTGGCACACTGAGCGAACTTATTCTTTGAGGACACTTTCTCGCAGGTGATCCGAATTATTATGATATTAAAACATTTGACTTTGATTATGATGCATTATGGTAGATGACATGATGTTTTGCTGCATTCACATAGACAGGTGCTATTGACTCGGTTTTACTGAGTGTTCAGGGTTTTGGACCTTGAGAATTCAGAGGCATCGATGGAACCCCTTGGACTCTGAATTGAGTCAGGGAGTGTGCTATTGGGGTTTGATTGATTTACTGTGATATTAGTACATTTGATTAGATGATATGATGTGGACATGTTCTGACATGATTTGTTGATGATGTAGGCTGACAATAGCTTTCCGACCAGACTCACATATGGAGTAAAGGGGCCACACACGACTACCAGAGAGGTTGAGGGAGAGGTGTGGATAGCAGCCCTGCCACAACCTACTGGCACTCCCACCGTGGCTCGAACTGTAGGTTAACGATTACCTAGTTCGAGAGGACCCACGATGCCATGAGGGCAGACTGTGACAGTCGTTCACGACGATTATAAGGGGCACACAATAAGGCAGGGGCCTTATTCCTTAGAAGCCCTTAGTCTCCCACAAGTTCACTTGGCAAAGTGTTGACTCCAGGGGTTATTGATTTCTACCAATTAGACAAGAGGCGAGTGGCACCCTTGGAGCACGTGGTGTGTCCTGAAGGGCACGCCGTGCAAAAGAAACACAAGAGGTGAGTGGCACCCTTGGAGAACATAGTGCATCCTGAAGGGCACGTCGCGCAAAGAAACAGATGAGCCGAATGGCACCCTTGGAGCACCTAGTGCGTCCTGAAGGGAACGTCGCGTTGATGATGATAGAGTGAGGAACCTAGATGGCCCTAAGACAGACAACACATTAAGAAATTTAAAAAAAACTTCCCTAATTAAATGTCGCCCAGTTCAAAATCTAAGTTCTAAGCCAAAAACTTCTCTAGGGGTAAAATTTTGTCTACCCTTAAGAAAATATACATATAAAAATAAAATAATGAAATTTAAACTAAAAACCACTTAAGTAATAGTTTTGGTCTTCATAAATTTTTGGGGTAAAATGAAGAGAGTAAGAAATTAATTAAAATCAGTGGATATAAAATGTCAAGAAGAAATTAATTTATTTTAACTTTTGATAATTTAAAAAGGTACTAAATTAATAATAAAAGTAAAAAGAGGATAATTTGCACAACTGTCTTTTCTAGCTTAAATAAAAAGGAATGAAGGAAATGTAAAAGATAGGAAATTAGGGAAATGAGGTAACCTAAAGAGGGAAATAGGGGAACTCATGGTAAAAAAAAATGTGGGAAACCAACTTAGGACCCGCATTGCGATTATCCCCTAGTCAAATTCAGACCTTTTCATACTTGCTCACTCATTTTGGTTCCCCTTCCTCGTCATCATGCCTCCCAAAAGAGGAAGGGTGTGTAGAGGTAGTGGGGATTTTCATGGTTACGGTCGAAGACAAAGAATCTCCTCCCAAATGGACAGTGATGTCGATAGTGAACATCAGCAATTGGATCTGGATGTGGTGGAGCAGGAGCACCCCGACATCCAGGACGACGCAGAGTCTTGGGGTTACATGGTGGAATGGGAAGAGTGGCCATCAGAGATGTGGAATGTAGTTAAGTACTAGCACAGTCGCAAACTTTTTCCGCTGGTGAATGTCGAAAGGTGGCCTAGAAAAGAAAATTGTGGCTTATGAACGTCTTAAATTTTTTTATTGGTCCAGAAAATGAAACGTTAATTATTCAGAACTAGAAAATCAAAAGTTAATTATTTAGAGGTGGTAATCACCTAGCCACCATAGTAAATTTTAAATATAATTAAGTAAAAGTAAAAAAATAAACATGTAAATTGATGTTTTTATAATAGTGAGGAAGTTAGTGGTTGAAATCACAACCATTGATTTATTGGGACGACTAAGAATATTCCATCAATATTTAATCTTGTCCATACAAAACTGATTAAGCACTAAAAACCTATTAAATATGCTCATTGTCAATAGGTGTACGCTTTTCGGCATAACAAGCCGATTGCAACTTCACCTTTAGGAGAAGGTGAAAGATCCCCTCATTATACTTTGATATTTGGAAATAGAAAGTATTACAATCTTCTAGTTAAAAAAAATAAAAAAATACACACAATTATACTAAAATTAAGGTTTTCAATCAAATGATCAAAATTAAATTATCAAGTAATTTAGGGAAAAAATAACTGCAAAGTTAGTAACCAAAGCCAAAAAGATATGATTGTATGATTGTTTTATGTAGTACATTATTTTGTGAATATGAATATATAAAAATGTTAAAATTTCAAAGTGAAGCATTTAAAATCATTAAACAATTTTTAAAAATAAAGTAATTTTAAAAAATCACTCTACATTTCAGTATTGGGATATGATGTGCAAGATGATGTTCTCATGACGTGGGAGATGATGTTGTCATGATGTGGTGATGATGTTTTCACATTAACATTACTTTTACATCAATTCTAAAAAATAATAAAATTAAAATTAAAATCCTCTAAATTTAAAAAACAATTACATTCACTTTTATATATAAAAATATTTATGTAGTATAGTATTTTGTAAAGATAAATATCTAAAAATATTAAAATATCAAATTGAAGTATTCAAAATTATTAAACAATTTTTAAAAATAAGAAGATGATATTGTCACATGTTTCTTAACCTCACATATGTATATGTATTAATTTCTTCATATTAAATAATAATAATAAAAAATTACACCTTAAAAAATTTCATTTCTCTAAATATTTAAAAAATCCAAATTTAAAATAAATACAAACAAAATTTGTATACGATAGTGAATATAGATTTTTAATAAACTTTAAACCATATAATTTGTTTAAAATGCACGTATAACTTATATTTAAAATGTATAAAACAAAATTAATTATTTACAATTTGTTACGAAATAATAATTGAAAACGATTATCTCAATTTTATAACTGTTATATAAAAACTAGTATATGAGTTGAATCTTCTAGTATTATTTAACATTTTCTATTATTAATTAGAAAAATAAATTAAAAATATATACTACGATAATTGCTATATATAAATTCTATTTAAAAATCATTTATGTATTTATGGTCTTAATATAGACACAACGACCATGTAAACATATTGAAGCGTACTCGACCTTGTCAGCATATTTAAAACAGTGGAAATAAATATTAAGCCAATAACAAAGTGGTTTTAAATTATTAAATTGAATGACAAGGTGATTAATGCTAATGCTTTCCATCTTTACTATTAAAGCCATATAAATAATAAAAAGCTTTTAAAATAATACTATATATTTTAAAAATTAAAATATATAAAAATATTTATTAGTTAAAAGTCTAACATGTCATTTAATGTTGTTGATGATGATTAACTTCCACTAGTAATTACTTGCAATTCTTTAAATTTACTTTAAATTTATGTCCAATAGTAATATTTTTCATTTTTACTACTAAAACTATATAAATAAGAAAAATCTTTTAAAATAATATTATCTATTTTAAAAATTAAAATACATAAAAATATTTATTAGTTAAAAGTTTAACATGTCATTTAATATTGATGGTGATGATGCGTCCATTAGTGATTATTTGTAATTATTTAGAATTTTTAATTTAATATTTTCTCCTATCCCATCCTCTAATGCAAGCTTCTTCCCCATTGTTATTATTACATATCTAATGTATAAGAACAAGTTAAAAAACATGGAAAACAAGAGGCTTCCTAAAATTGCTTCAAAATTCTTGACTAAACTATTGGGGAATCATGGAAGACAACATTTTGCAAAAGAAGGATACCCTAATCTAGAAGATCAAAAGTATCTCTTTGTTTTGACAAGTGTGAACAAAAAAATAAACATTGCTAAGATAAGAATAAATTCTCACTAGCTCCATAGTGAAACTCGGGCGTGTCAATTCCTAAAATGCTTTGGGATGAAAGAGTGTGTCACTTTTGTGACACAAAGAAAGTTGAAGATGAAAAGAACTTTATTTTAGATTGTTCAACCTATACCTAGATTAGATCTCAATTTCAAAATATTTGTCACACTACCGACCTTCCTAACATTTTAATTCAACAAAACTATGGTGATCTTGGAAAGCTTCTCTTAATTCTTTTTGAGCACACAAACAAAATTATAAAGAATTGCAAGTAATCCCTTACTCTCTTAAAAATTAAACATCACCATCATCATCATTTAAATAAAAAAAATATATTGATTATCTTTTCAATAATTACTATGGTGATCTTGGAAAACTTCTCTTAATGATTTTCGAGCACACAACCAAAATTATAAAGAAATCCAAGTAATCCCTTACCCTCTTAAAAATTAGTCATCGTCATCATCATTTAAATAAAAAAATAATATATTGATTATCTTTTCAATAATTATAATTTTATATCACTTTATTAATTTACACCTATCTAAAATAAATAGCAAATTTACATAATGATAAAGCTTAATTTTATTAATGAAATAAATACAATACAAAGAAATCATCTACCAAAATTTTGTTTAGGTTTTTATTTTATTATTTCATTTTTATTATTGCTTAGGTTAGTATATTTTTTTAAATATTTAAATAAAAATAAGGTTTTGTCTAACTGTTTTATGAAATGTTTTTTTTGGCAGGAATCCTAAGACATAAATCTATTAAAATCCATTTTTTAATACAAAAATGGATTGAGCATACTAAAAAAAACTCTTAAAACACTCAGATTATACATAAATAATCACTTAAATTTAGAGATCTAACAATTTCTCTGAAAAATATCCCTAATTTTTTTTTTATATATAATTTTGTTATTTTACAATTATTTCAAATAATATATTGATTTAAATTAATTTTATTTAAAAAAAAAAAACATATTTTTATTAATGAGTAAACACAATCCAAAGAAATCATCTACCAATTTGTTTTTTCCCTTTAAATTTTTTAAATAAAATAAAATAATATTAAAAACCAGCCAACTTTTATTTTATTTTATGTTTTCATTTTATTAATTCATTTAATTGTAATTTAATTTAATATTTTTATTAATTATTTATATAAAAATAATAATAATTTTTTTTATGATTTTACATTTATTTAAAATAAGTAACAAATTTTCATATTTATTTAATTTTATTTCAATTCAATAAAAAACGACAACATTTTATTAATGAGATAAACACAATCCAAATAAATTATGTTTTTTTCTATATAGAATAAAATAACACTATAAGGAGTTTGTACCAAAATCGTTACCAAATTTTGAAGGTTTGTTAAGGTGTTAATTTATTGTTTCACTTATGCGAGGATTAAATATATATAAATTTTAAATCTAAATATGAATTTTTATTAAATATTAGTTGAGTTTAATTTGAATGATTGAAAGGAGAAGTGTTATGCTCTCTACTTACCCTATAATTTTAATTTACAATTTTATGAATAATATAAAATGAATATTCATCATCCAATCTAAGTTTTCATATTAAGAATATAAACCATAACAAAATAATAAAATTGAATATTTATGAATATAAATTAACTAACAAAATATTAAATTATAATTTTTAATAAAATATTTATTTAATTTATTTAAAAAAATATAAAACAAAAAAAAATATATATATTTATGAATATAAATTTACTAACAAAATATTAAACTATAATTTTTCAATCAAATATTTATTTAATTTATTTTAGAAAATAAACATACTAAATATAAATCTATGTATTCTAAATTGAATGATTATAATTAAAAAAAATAAAAAATAAAAAATGAACATACTAAATATAAATCTGTGTATTCTAAATTGGATGATTATTTGAGTACGTATTTAAAAACAAGAATTATTTTGGATAATTTTACTATTTATTTTTTTGAGGAAATAAATATATAAAAATAATCCTACACAAAAGTTTATAATGAAATATTTTTATTCATTTTTAATAATGAATAGATACTAACAATTATAATGTACTTAATCAATAACAATAGTGATTATTGAGCAACTATTAAAAATATAAATTGTTGAAAAGTAAATAAGAGAAACAATGGTATAGAAATTTTAGAATATAATGCTTTTATTAATCTTTCATAATAGAGAAAATAATGTTTATTAGCTTTTTTAAGGAGGAAATCTCCTTTAAGAAAAGATCCAATAGAATAACATGTAGCAAACCGTTCCATAATCTATTATTTTTAAAATAGTTTCTCTCTAGGAAAGCTCTAACTACTTGTGGTCCCATCATTAATAAGTATCAATTACTTATTAGGCCTTATTTAATAAAGAGGAACCTTTTACATTGAGTAACTACTATCTAACTACATAATGGACCTTATTCAAAGAATATTTCCTTGTACATTAATTACTAACTCCTAAGTAACCCAAAGTAGGGAGATTAGGGTAGGGCCCTAACAAGGCCTCCCCTTCAAGAGAAATGATTTAATCAAGTCAGGAGGTGTGAAAACTACTTTAAGATCATTGTTCTTTCCTAAGCGACATCATCCATCTATATACCCTTCGTTTGGATTAGGGTCTCTCAAATTGTGAAATGGAATAATCAACATTTGATCAACATACTCCTATGGTCACTATTGCCTCGAGTTGTAACCAAATGTAACCCTCTTCTTCAAGTTCTAAAAGCCAAGTGTAAACTAGACAATTTCTCTCCACAACCTTCTTTGAACAAGACACATCAAATATAGGGTGAATCTTAGAATGGGCTAGAAGAGTTAATTGATAGGTAGTCAATCCAATGCATTGGAGCATGTGACAGGTAGTTCATCCAATGCACTGAAGTATTTGATAGGTAGTCAATTGAATGAATTAGAGTATTTGATATATTCATTAGACAATCATTAGGATGATTTAAACCATTAAATTCAAATATGGATTTATGGTAGGTATATTGATCGTGAAGTTTTCTTTATCATGATATGCAGTTTTTGTTTTTTTTAATGGGTGTTATATGACATGTCTCATGGTCAATGAAGATTAAATTTAGTGAGTGGTATGCACCTAATATTTTGATGTCATGAAGGATGATCTAATGGGTGATGATGCAACAAATCATTGTAAGTATATCACACTACATCGTAGTCATTGTGGTGATGGGGAAAAAATATTCCTACATGATCGATGACAAGATGCAATCCAAGCAATGCATACTCATTCTAAAATTCCTAATTAGCCACAACATTATCTCCAACTAAGATGACATCAAGAATATCTAGCACCACACATTCAACAATGAATTATAGATCACCCCTAAGGACCACTTTATTTCAATGACAAAGCCTTCAGTGAACCCTAAGGACCACTACTTAAAGATGATGAAGATAATATTTGACACATTTACTAATTTCTTAGCCACCTATACCAACATCCAAGTTGTTAAAAATTTGTCACAATAGATCTTGCAATATTCTTAAATATTTTATTATTCAATTTATTTCCTTAGGTCTCAAATTTATTGTCATTGGTTTAATATTTAAATTTTTGGAAATGACTAAAATCCAAAATAAAGAACGAGAAAATGAACACACCAATCACACAAATGAACACGGTATATGACCGAGAAACTCGATATTGGAGGAAACCCAACTAGAATGTGATGCCTATGCTCTTATTTATTTTCTTAGTTATGAAAATGCAAATACAAAGAAAGGGGCACTCACTATGAAGTTGTCTTTGACACTGTGGCTTGAATGGATTCTATAAAATCTTCTTCCTCCCCTATTATGCTATCAAATCCCAATCCTAGGCACTATAATCAACTATGGGACAAGTATAATGCTAAAAGAATGGAACCCCCTCTGTTTCTAGTGGCCCAATATTTAACATAGTCTAACAATCATCTAGGGTTAGGGCTTTTACATGCATCAACCCTCAATTAGCATTAAGGTTTTGGAAATTCTAGAATATTCTTGAAATTCCACATGTGACTAAACCCACGTGTAATAATAGGGGTTGATGTGGCATACACTCAATACCATAGTGGTTAACAAGGTAAGTCAACTTACATGACACATAATGTTCACATACAAAATTCGATTGAGGTGATTTTCACACCCTTGGAAAGATATTGGTGTGCAGAAAAGAGTCAATGGATTGTGAGTCATCTTCACAAAGTTTCACAACAAAAAGTGTCATTTGATTCCTCAAACTGGCTCTAGAAGGTTTTGGACCACAAATTTCCAGATTATGACCTACTAAAATGGGCCCCATAAGCCAATTCCTCCAATTTTTTCACCAAAGTAGCAATATAGATGCAAAATTATATAATGATCAGTTATAGATCAGATACCTAATTGATTCATTTAATTAATAAATCAATATCTTTGATTATGATGAAATTATTTAATATATAAACAACCAAGTGTCCATGAATAACATTGTGATTTAGTAGTAAAGATGATGGTATGTTAGACCACTATGAATGCTTAATTTCCTCAAGACATGAATAAGCAAAGGATACCATGTGCAAGACCTATATTTTTTTTTAAATGATAGTCCATGTCACAATGGTTTAGTCGAATGCAAATGTTTGCATTAAAATTTCAGTCCGTGATAGTCATCTCAATTGAAAAACTAGGTCATTTGTAGTGTCTAAACTTTTCAAGATAATTTCAATGCTCCTACCAAGTTTAAAATAATCACATTAAACCCCCGGATGGGGTGTCAGCCGGAACATCGTGGCAAATGATCAGTGAAGGCACGAGGCGACGTGTCGGGAGGCCACATGAAGAACCTGTGCTGTAAGTCCTCACCCTTATGCATTTTAAATGTGGGTTAATGCAGAAGCGAGGGAGCATTTACCCCGACGTCCTTTCCCTCTGCTGTATATTGACATGAACTTCACCATGGAGGCATTTCATTCTCGCTCGAAGCTCGCAAGGTTCCTCTCTGTGTGGTTAGGGCTTAGTCCTCTTCCTCCTTCCACGCGAGAGCATTCCATCCTCGTTCTCCATTCCCAGGCGCTCATCCTACCCCCTGATAATTGCACCAAGCCTCCGATGACGTGGCCGAGAGGATGTCCAAGGCGTGGCTCTCCTTGGAAGCCTCGAAGGCCCCCGACTACCCCATCGGATTCGACCTCGGATGACTCTTCTCATATCCAACGCTCTGAATTCACCCTCCCCTCTCCGCGAGCACCACAATTGGGTTCCATGGCGATAATAACCCGCTCTCCCACCGCACTCCTATGACTCCTCCACGACCCCCATGCCGGTCTGTCTAGCCCTGTCCCTTTCACTCATCCTCCAAGCAACCTGCAGGAGGACCCCCCAACAGCGCCAGAACCTCAGGATTCCTATAACAGGGAGCAATTTAGGGACAACCTTTCGATTCTGCACAATCTAGTATTCGAACTAAGGCAGGACGTGGCAGACTTGCACTTCCGCCTGCAAACTACGGAAGCCAAGGTGACAAGCTTCCTTTAGATTATTACGTCCATGCACTCATCACTGTTTCCTGACCCTGCAGAAGATGGCAAAGAGGAAGGTCAGCAGCGTAGGCCGACTCCAGCAAGCACGAGCCAACAGACGAAGGCGAACGAGGGTGACGCCGAGGACAAGGAACGTGGCGGGGAGACGGGCATTCAGTGGTACACAGCGCCAACTCTCAACGAGAAAGAGCCATAGCCTGGAGACCTCTCGCCAGGTGTCTGATTATCTAGAGTTATACTTGTCTATTTTTCTTATACTTTTGTTAGTAGCAGATAGACAATGAGCCTCTCTCTTTTTGTTTCAAACTTGGTCTATTTAGAATAATGGTTTAGTAAGGCTGGCTGGACTAATTTCCCCATAGCTGGGGCAGTCCAGTAATTACAGCCTGCATATTTTGTACTCAGTTTCTCCTGCCACAGTTTATGGCAGCTCCTAATATACAAATATACTTACTTACAAAAAAAAAAAAAAATCACATTAAACCAACAAAAAAATGTTCCTAAACTCTTCAAGATAGTTGTAATTCTTCTACCAAGTTTAAAATAATCACTTTAAACCAAAAATTGGTGCTAAAACTCTTGAACATAGTTATAGTACTTCTACCATGTTTAAAATGATCACTTCAAACAAAAATATAAATAAGAGTTTATAAAATGATGAACATGCTACATTCCTTCCACTTTATTTTCTATGTATATCACTTATCTATATATATATTCCTAAAATAATTAGGAGTCAAAAACAAATGTAAATTATTACATATATTAATACAATTAATTTTAAAAACACATATAGTGAGAAATGTTTATATTTGTTTTTCCATGTGGGGGTTTAACAACAAGAGCATTGTATAGACACATTTAAGGGTACAACATGTTAGTCGCAAGGAATTAAACATGGGTGGGGAGGGTAACAAGCATTCCTACCAACCACCCAAGCTATATCCAATGAACATTTAGAAACTTTTATATACTTCTAACAAATTTAAAATAATCACTTTGTATTAAAAAAACTACGTTTGCATTCTCTAAATTTTTTTATGATAATTGTAGTGATTTTACCAAGATTAAAATAATAGATTAAAAAAATAGTCTATTAAATAATGAACACACTACATTCTCACTTTAAACCAGAAAAATAAAAATATTAATTTCAAGTGTGATACTTAAACTCTTCAACCTAATTTATATTTACTTATGCCAAAGGCATATCTATATCTATATCTATATCTATATCTATCTATCTATCTATCCTATCTATCTATCTATATACATACATATATATATATATATATATATATATATATATATATATATATATATATATATATATATATATATATATATATATATATATCAAAATAAATTAAATCGTTTTTTTTTTGTAAGTTAGAAGTGTTGTATTAGATCTTGTAGTAATTTTTTTTTTTGTAAGTTAGAAGTGTTGCATTAGATATTGTAGTAAAAGAAATTAAAATTGTTCGTCTCTACTGATCAAACATGGAAGCAGTGCCATGGTGGGAAACCACAATTGCCACTTGTCCAAAATAGAGGAATAAAATATGAAGAAAAATAAAACTATGTTGCCACGCAGGGCATGGTTCTGATTGCTAAGATGAACAGAAAAACATAGACCAGACACCCCAGAAGTGGTCGGCCTCCCATGGCTACCGAAATAAAACAAAAATCATAAACCTGAAGCATGCTTAAATAAAACCTTGATCAAGCATTGGTCCAACGAATGCTTGGTGCCCCTACGATTTCCTTTGTCAAGCCTATCTCAGTTTGTGATGGCTTGTCGAAGGTCCTCTAGGAAGGAAATCATGAGATCCACTCGAATCCAACGTATGGATTCATTGAATTGAAGCTCACGTAAGGTCGTCTTGACATCCCCTAGACCTCTCTTAAGGTCATTCAGGGAATCCATGATTTTTTATCTATCTGCACACATGTCACAAGAAGAAGGGAGCGGGGGGGACAACAGAGAGTCAGAGAAGGAGGATGGAGAAATGGAGGGAGCAGAGGAAGTTACAGGGGGTGGTGGAGGAGGGTGGCGAGGGGGAGAAGGCGGTGGAGGAGGACGGTGAGGAGGGGAGGGGGTTGGAGACAAAAAGTCAAGTGAATTGTCGTAGCTGTCAAACCATTCAATCCTACATGCGTAAGGATTCGAGAATGGGGATAGGTCTGGGGTGGTCTCACGAAAAGGTTGTGCAGGAGAGGGAGCTTCTACAACATTCAATATGGGGATGCCATAGTTTTCAGGGGGAGAACCAGAACGAATGTGTAATGTACCTCATATTTATCACAATTTTTTTTTTTTTTGTTTACAAGTTTCTTGGGAGAAGAAGGAGAAGCTCCTAGTTATGTGACTCTGCTGTCGACTTGATTATGAAATTCTGTAATAAAAACCTGCTAATTGTAACTCTCTCTATAAAACAAAAACCTGTTATAAACTCCTAGACTTCTTCTTTCCACTAGATATCCTATCTATGTCATGAGAAGAAAGGTTATAAGGTAAACCATCAAGGCCTTTAGCATGCCCCCTTCTACCTTTAATCTTTACACAAATGCATATAGGTTGCACATACAAGGGTAGTGTTACAATACATGTTACAACTCATTTTAATTTAACACATAGGTCCATGTCCGCGCACAGGTTCACTTAATTGTGTTATCTTAGGAACTTTAACTAGTTCTCATCCATAATGGACATGGAGTCGGGTTTTTCCTTTACACCAGGCAGTTAACCTAATTACTAAGTCTCGGTTATGTTTTGGTTCTTGAAATTGGGGTTGAAGAAGTAATGAAAGTACTGGACCCAAATGCCAATGAAATCTTGACAACTAGTATCTGATTGTTGTCTCAGACTAACATAGAGGAGGCAAAAATGTTAACCTGAGTCATGATGGTGTGCAATCGAGATATTCCTTAAGTGGAAGAGATGGTTTTTATGTTGCAATAGTTAAAGCTCTGTACTACATTAATGGTCGTCCTACGAAATTCCTTTATGTTTACTGGACTTCATACCCGAAGCGTCACACTCACCCTACCATTGTCACATGGCTAGCCATCCTCTTCACTCCCTGCATTTACTATGAGACATCAATGCGCCGATTAGGGTTGGAGTAAGTTCACAGTTTGTCATTCATGTGTTTTACGAAGAGGTCCTGCCTACCATAGTTTTCAGAGGCGAAGAATGGGAGAGATGGTGGTCGTTTCCATAGTGTAACTCATGGCGCGGTCTGAAAAACTGGTGAGTTCTTCCTTAACATAATCCCGAGATAGATAACAGTATGGAAGTGTAATTTTTCAAAAGGACGTTTAAGTATTTTATTGTTTTGCTAGTTACCATCGTGTCTTTTATTCCTGTTGTGTTCTTCCTTTGATTAGTCATTTGGGAGTTATCTGTAGTAGTTATCAGGTATTTCAGAGTTAGGGTTACTGGATAGCATATGCTACCCCTCAAGTAAGATTTCGTTTAACAGAGGGAGGATATAGTTACCATGCATCTCACTGAGAAATACCTAAGGCTTTCTATATCTGTCGCATCATTTTCTTTATTACTATTTTCGTTTTCCTTAAAGAATCTCACCGAGAGATGTTGGGCATGTGAATAGTTCATCGATGGGGACTCTTTCTGTTTCGTAGGGTAATATGTTATATTCCGTCTATTTATATATTCTATAAATCTATCAGATTCTCAGCTGGCCTTTACTATTGTTATTTGATTTACCTACTTTTGTCTCCGTGATACCTCGGCCAATTTATTGGGAGTCCTACAGCATGATATTTTGTGTCTTGGAATGAACCCTTGTCACCTTTACGAGTGACGATTCATTTCCATCATCTTAATACCATAGCGCGATGAATCTATTCTTACTATTGAATTTTACTTACTCATTACAGTTTGGTTCAGGATTGATTTAAACTTAACTTTTAAACATGTCCATATTCTGTATGAAAATTTTGTGTTACTCTTTCGAAATTCCTCTTGCGGTAACTTTGTATAGTTTACAAGCTAAGGATTTTCTCTATTGATTAATTCTAAAGAGAGGGGGTTTGGTAAAACTTGTTACCGTCACTAATGATGGGCCTTGTTATTGCGAGGACCCATCAGAAATTGTACTGCACCTTCCTCCCTTGGCCCGAACCTCTAAGAAGACAGTGGCGATGGGGAAAGGATTTGAACCATGCATCATAAGATAAGTATTTTCCTAGAAAGGGAATTATTGGTTTAACTTTCATTGTCTTATTGCAATTACTTTTATTTTGTTACTTAAACTTCGAATAGATATTAATGTTTACAGGTTTTGTTTTCTTGCAAGGTCTCTATTTGTACAAGTCTCGGATGCCCGCCACTGTCTCCTATGCAAAATGTATTCGGGTTCCAAACCCTCACCTCTCAGGCCAATTCTATAGGTTCTAGAATCATCCAAGGAGATTGTGATTCAACTAGCTCTGTTATGCATAGTTCTTGTCTGTTGTAGTATTTGTTGGAGTAAACCCTTGGGGTTGTTTTTCCATTGATTGTATGACGCCATCTCTTGCATAGTGTTGAGTCTTTTTATGTTGAGTGTTGATTGTATAATGCCAGCTATTTGAATTTAGATCTGGTAAACTATGTAATACACTCCTTTTTCTTTAATTAAAGAAAGACAATCCTGGTTGAATCTTACTTAGAATGATAATCCGTGTCAATGTGATTTTGTCTTTCAATTTTGAATACTATACTTTTTATTTATGCAACTCGACTCTGCTCGCGCCATTGTCCTATTTTGTTTTAGTAAAGGGGTTAACGATATCCATTAGTCTACTATATTCGATACATTTTGAATGAAGTGTATTGGTTGTTGTTTTAGTTAGGGTATTCCAACTCCTATGCATTTTATTTATAACTATGGTTGCATGTCTATCGAGAATTCATCATATTCATAGTACATGAATGAATCCCTGTCAATATGTTCATATATAAATAGATTTTCTTATGTAGACATTAGGTTTTGGATTTCATTATAATGGCTGCTAACATTAATTTAGATAGATACTGGTCTATATGTGATATAGATATACCAGGGAATGTATTGGTTTGTAAAGGCTTAAATCCACGTTAAGTGGTAGATAGCGTTCTGATTAAATTTCTGACTCTGAGCTTGGTAATTGGAGAAATATACTTACTTTATACATATACATAAAAATTGGTGTTCAACGTGTTCGTGCCTAGATGCTTTATACCAGAATTTCGATGTAAAAGAAATACTTATGTTCTAACAGAAATCCAATTATAGGAAAAAGGGTTACTTCTAGACTTTAATCACATCCATCCATTCGATTTCCCTAAAATGAAAATCAAATAACTTCTAACTTTCGTACCGACACTAATCCAGTCATAAGGAGCTAATAAGGAAATTGATTTCAGAAAATGATTTACCCAACTATTCTATAGGATTACTGGACTTCACATAATCATATAATCGAACAATTCCGCTCAGGTTATTGTGTCCATATAGACTTTAAGGATTACACTACATCTATAACTAATTCACTCTACAATGATGTAATTAATTCAATATAGATACAACAATTTCCTTACATCAGATATACGATCATTTAAATAGATGCATTACAGCAATTAGATATAATCATTCAAATAGAGAAGAGAGATTACATATCTAAAACAATTCACAGGAAGACAAAGGGAACAACCACGTTCCTCCCAACTGTAGAATAGGGCAGCCAAACTACTTGCTTGATTCACCCCCTAGCCTGACCATGAACCCATGAGGGAGAACTTGGAACCTCCTCCTCAGAAATGCCTTTCATTTTCAGTAGTCTCTTCTTGCCTCACACTCAATTTGTAGTGTTCATAATAGTAAGAGAACCAGTCATCTTTTCCTAGCATACTAGGCAATGTCCTGCCTCTTCACATATGCTATATATCAAACCAATATTTTTGCCTAGGTCTTTTTCCCTCCCTTGGGAATTTTCACAACTTCCCAAATCCATGATTTTCAGGGGCTGCCAATGGTCAAATCCTTGATTTTCCACTTGTAAAAATCAACCCAGAGGTAGTTCCAACATGTTCCCCACTCATGGAGTCATGGTCAGCTAAATTTAACATGGATGTTCCATTTGTCCTCCTGTAATAAATAAAAGAATATTCGGATTACATACAAGTGTCATAGTCAAATAGTTAGTTGGGTCAAATCAGGTCTCTGCCCAATAGTCATACTATTTAGTTACAATTTATTAAACTCGAAATTTGGAATTGCCATAAATGGCAATTTTTTTTCTAAATTCGAATTTACTAAAAAAAGAATAATTTTCTAACAAATTTTAAATTTCAAAAATACTTTATTTTTGGGGATGTCACATCCTTTCCCCCTTCAATAAAACACTGTCCTCAGTGTTCATTCCTTTCTTGGAACACAATTGGATGATATTTCCACAAATCTCCCCCCAACTCCTAAGTGGCCTCCTCGGAACTAATGTTCTTCCATTGCACCTTTACCTGAGCGACAACTTTGTTTTGAAGTGCTATTTCTCTCCGATCCAAAATGCAAGGGGTTTCTCCTAGAACTCACCTTCTGGTTCCACCTGCACCAAGTTCCAATCAATCATATGAGTAGGGTCATGGACATACTTTTTCAACAAGGAAACATGAAATACATTATGAATTCTTAGATTAGCTGGAAGTGCAAGTTGGTATGCTACAGGTCCAATTCGAGCTAGTATCTCGAAGGGCCCACAAAACTTGGGTGCCAACTTGGCACAGTTCCCGAGTTTTAGTGAACTCTTTCGGGCTTTGACTTTTAAGTAAACAAGATCTCCCACATGAAATTCCAAGTGTCTTATTTTCTGGTCTGCATAACGTTTTTGTCTGTATTGTGCCTCTTTTAAGTTTTGTTGCACCTTTCTTACTGTACTTTCCATTTCGTGGAGCATTTCTGGTCCAAACATGAGTCTGTCAATTGGGTTGTCCCAACTAATTGGTGTCCTACACTTGCTGTCGTACAGTGCCTCGAAGGGGCTCAATTTAGCCAAAGTTTGGTACACATTGTTATATGCGAATTCTATCAAGTACAAGTAGTCTTCCCACTTACTCGGTTTTGTTCTTACGTACATGCAGAGCATATCTTCTATGATCTGATTTGTTCATTCAGTCTGTCCATCTGTTTGTGGATGGCAACTCGTGCTGAAATTAAAATCAGTATTTAGCCCTGCAAACAATTCTTTCCAAAAGGTGGATGTAAATTTTACGTCTCTATCTGAGATCACCATTTTAGGAATACCATGTAGTCTAAAAATTTCTTTCATAAATATTTCAGCAATGTTTATAGCTTTAAAAGTAGATTTCATAGGAATAAAGTGTGTAGACCTACTGAGTTTATCAATCACAACCATAATAGAATCATTTTTTTTCTGAGTTTTTGGAAAACCTATTATAAAGTCCAGTGATATGGTCTCCCATTTCCATTTTGGCACTGGTAATGGCTGTAATAGGTCAGTTGGATGCTGGTGTTCAGCCTTAACCTGCTGACAATCTTAGAACCTAGCCAAGTATTCTGCTATTTCACCCTTTATATTAGGCTAGTAAAATAGGTTTCTAAGTGTTGCTATCATTTTTTGGTATCCTGGATGGCCAGGATACGGTTTCTTATGCACTTCATCCAATACTATTATCTTTAACGCTGTTGAATCTAGTATATAAAGTCTGTTTTTAAATCGTAATAGCCCACTTTTGTCGATACTCAGATCTGGTTTATCTTAGTTTGCGGTATTTTCTTCTAATTCTGCCATTATCTTAGTGTGATTTTTGTCGTTAATACCTATCATCCTTATTCTTTGTTCCAGATCACTTTCTTCCCTGCTGATATTTATCTCAAATAACCCATGGAATCTTCTGCTTAAAGCATATGCTACATTATTTTCCTTACCCTTGATATGTCTGGCCTCGAAGTCGAATTCACTCAAAAAGGCTAGCCACCTTTCTTTCCTTGCATTAAGATCTGGTTGGAAAAACATATATTTCACACCACTATTATCCGTCAATAATAGAATTTTTTTTCCCATTATGTAGTGTCCCCACATTTTTAAGGCGTGCATTATTGCTGCCAATTCTAAGTCATGAGTGACATAATTTCGCTCATGTTCTTTTAATTTCTGGGACTCATAACAAATCATGTGTTCTTCCTGAGTTAGGACACCACCTAGTTCTTCTTTACTCACATCAATACAGATGATAAAGTCTTTATCTGGGTCTGCTACCTTCAAGATGGCTACAATTGTCAATAATTTCTTCAGCTTGTTAAAACTGTCTTGACACTTCTGTAACCAGTGAAACTTTGTCCCTTTATTTTGTAATGACGTGATAGGGTAGGATATCTTGGAAACCTGCTCTATAAATCTACGATAATATATGGTGATTCCCATGAATGACCAGATATCCGCTACATCCTTAGGTACCGACTCCACGATGGATTTTATTTTCTCAAGGTCGACAACAATTCCTTCTGCTGAAATTACATGTCCTAGATATTGTATTTTATTTTGATAAAAGTCACACTTATCAAATTTGGTGTACAGTTTGTGTTTCCTCAATGTTTGCAAAACTATTCTTAAGTGCTCTTCATGTTCTTCCTCTGTTTTAGAATAGACCAGAATATCATCGATAAATACTAGTATGAATTTGTCTAAGTACTGACTGAAAATATTGTTCATCAGGCACATAAACATGGTTGGTGCGTTAGTGAGTCCGAAAGGTATGACTACGAATTCGTAGTGTCCATATCTTGTTCGAAAAGTTGTTTTTCTTATATCCTCATCCTTTATCCTAACTTGATGATAACCAGATCGTAAATCCAATTTTGAAAAGATCTTGGCCCCACCTACTTGATCGAATAGATCATTTATCCTAGGTAAGGGGTACTTGTTCTTAATAGTCACTTTGTTCAATTGTTTATAATTGATACAAAGTCTTAGAGTACCGTCTTTATTTTTCACAAAGAGGACTGGTGCCCCCCATGGTGAAACACTCGGTCTGATATACTCTTTGTCCAACCATTCTTGTAATTGTATTTTTAATTCTATCAATTCTGGTAAACGCATTCAGTAAGGTGCTTTAGAGATAGGGGCTGAACCAGGTAGCTGGTCTATGGAGAAGTTTATTTCCCTTCTAAGAGGTAATTCTGGTATCTCATCAACAAACATGCCTCTGAATTCACGTAGGACAACAAAGTCTTCTAACTTTGGCTTGTCTTCTTTTCCAAGCAGATTCGTTACTTGGATAGCGTAAACTTGATAGCCCTTTCTTATGCATTTCTTGAGCTGCATTGCTGAGACTTGTCTAATTGATACTGGTTTTTGTATGCCTTGGTCTATTCTGGTAGTGTCATAACCGTCTTTATAATTAAGTGTCTTTGTATAACAATCTAGAACTACTTTGTTCTTTTCCAGCCAATCCATTCCGATAATCACATCATAGGACCCTAGTGGTAGAATATTCAGATTTTTTTTTATGTTTTTACCATCTAAACTGAATTCAAAATTAGAAATGAAGTCAACCACTTTCCTCTTAGTCCCTGTTGCTAATTTCACCAGCCAAGATTTTGTGTGTTTCATCCTCTTAAGTTTATTTAACTCTACTACACTAGGAGTGATATAACTTAATGTTGCTCCTGGATCAATTAAAAAAAAAAATTCTAGTGTTATTGATTTTACCTTTGATCTGCACCATAGAGGATTGGTGGTTGGCTTCCCGACCCTCTACGACTACATTTATTCAATGCAAGCTTCTTCCCACATCGCCCACCGTCGAGGCTTCCTGCAAATTGTGAACAACAGTTCTATTTGTTGGATTTAAACGTGGACAGTTCCTCCTTAGATGAGGCTCTCCACATTCCCAGCACTTCAACGGTTCCTGGGGGATGTCCCCAAACTTCTTTGTTCCTAGGTTTATTGGTTTACTACCTGCTTGTGTGCTTGGATGGTTTGAGTGAAAATATTTTCTAGGAAAACTTTTTGCTGCATTTCGATAAGGAGTTGGATGGTATCCCTTCTTCTGCTGGTTCATTCGGTCTTGTTTCTTATCCTTCTATGCATTGGGAAATTTTGTTCGTTGTTTGTACTGGTCGTAGCACATTCGTGCTTTCTTGAATACTTCACTCAAGGACTTGGGGTTTTCAAAATCAATTATGTCCTTGTAAGACTGTGGTAAACAACTTAGGAATCATTGGATTTTTACCTAGTCCTCCCGGATATAAGGTACGAACCTTAGTAGTTCCAGGAATTTTTTTATATGATCCTCCATTGTCATCTGACCAAGTCGTAATCTATAGAATTGTTTTGTTTTTCTTTCATAGTAGATTTCAGATAGGTACTGTTTCTTGAAGTATTTCTTAAAGTCAGACCACTCCATCTATTTTTCTTTTAGGCCTTTGGCCAGTTTCAGATCTTGCCACCAAATGCTGGCTTTTCCTTTCAGATTGTAAATGGCCATCCAAACCTTCATATTGTTGGAATAGTTGTATATCTGGAAATATTTTTTGATGTCTAATAACCATGCCTCAACTTCCTCCCCTTCTGGATTCTCCATCAAAGGTAGCTGGTTTAATTTTCTTAAATTCCCCTTCAAGGTGGTCCACTTGTTTTCTTTTTCTCTCTATTTTTGTTTTGTTCTTACCTATGGGTGTACCTTCTGATGAACTGTCCCCTTTTTCTGCTTCAGGCCCATAATTCTTGGAGGCCCTTTTTTTTACCTCCTCTTCATTGTTATCATCCTTTTGGCTCTTCTTGGTCACTATACTGCGCAATAGGACTTCATTTATTTCCTATGGTGCTTTCTTCAGTTTCTCATTGTCATCTTTGAAAACCTACAATTCGACAATGACATTCCTCATTGTTCCCAGAAATTTAGTAGGTGAACTGCCATCACTATTTTGTCTCTGATTTTCAAGAAATATTTGTTCACGGTTCCCATCCAGCCTGATTTCTACGTCATCCTATGCTGCCACGATTAACAAAAAACAAAAAAAGGGTTGTTATGTTTTCAACAATAAAGGTTTTAATAGATTTACATAAATATAATTACATGTTAAGTAAATTAGATGGCCTTGTTCAAGGTCCAAGTGCTATAACCTGTTGCTCTGATACCATATGTAATGTACCTCATATTTATCACACACAAAAAAATGGTTTATAAGTTTCTTGGGAGAAGAAGGAGAAGCTCCTAGTTACGCAACTTTGTTGTCAACTTGATTATGAAATTCTGTAATAAAACCTTGCTAATTGTAACTCTCTCTATAAAACAAAACCTTGTTATAAACCCCTAGACTTCTTCTTGCCACCAGATATCCTATCTATGTCATGAGAAGAAAGGTTATAAGGGGAACCCTCAAGGCCTTTAGCATGCCCCCTTCTACCTTTAATCTTTACCCAAATGCATATAGGTTATGCATACAAGGGTAGTCTTACAATACATTTTACAACTCGTTTTAATTTAACACATAGCTCCACGTCTGCACGCAGGTTCACTTAATGGTTTTATAATAGGAACTTTAACTTGTTCTCATCCATAATGGACATGGAGTCATGTTTTTCCTTTACACCAGGAAGTTAACCTAACTATGAAGTCTCGGTAATGTTTTGGTTCTTGAAATCGGGGTTGAAAAAGTAATGAAAGTATTATACCCAAATGCCAATGAAATCTCGACAACTAGGATCTTACTGTTGTCTCGGACTAACACAGAGGAGGCGAAAATGTTAACCTGAGTCATGACAGTGTCCAATCAAGATATTCCTTAAGTGGAACAGATGGTTTTTCTGTCGCAATAGTTAAAGCTCTGTACTACATTAATGGTTGTCCTACGAAATTACTTTATGTTTACTGGGATTCATACTCGAAGAGTCACACTCACCCTACCATTGTCACATGGCTACCCTTCCTCCGCACTCCCTGCATTTACTATGAGACGTCAATGCGTCGATTAGGGTTGGAGTAAGTTCACAGTTTGTCATTCCTGAGTTTTGCGAAGAGGTCTTTCCTAGCACAGTTTTTAGAGGTGAAGACTAGGAGGGATGTTGGTTGTTTCCATAGTGTAAGTCATGGCATGGTTTGAAACAATGGTGAGTTCTTCCTTAACATAATCCTGAGATAGATAACAGTATGGAGGTGTAATTTTTCAGAAGGAGGTTTAAGTATTTTATTGTTCTGTTAGTTACCATCGTGTATTTTATTCCTGTTGTGTTCTTCCTTTGATTAGTCGTTTGGGAGTTCTCTGTAGTAGTTATCGAGTCTTTCAGAGTTAGGTTTATTAGATAACATACGCTACCCGTCAAGTAACCTTTTTTTTAATAGAGGGAGGATATAGTTCTTACCATGCGTCTCATTGAGAAATACCTAAGGCTTGGTATATCTGTTGCTTCATTTTCGTTATTACTATCTTTGTTTTCATTAAAGAATCTCACCGAGAGATGTTGGCCATGTGAATAGTTCATTGATGGGGACTCTTTCTGTTTGGTAGGGTAGTATGTTATACTCTGTCTATTTATATATTCTATAAATCTATCAGATTCTCAGCTGGCCTTTACTATTGTTATTTGATTTATCTGCTTCTGTCTCCGTGATACCTCGGTCAATTTATTGGGAATAATACGACATCATATTTCAGGTCTTGGAACGAACCCTTGTCACCTTGACGGGCGAAAATTCATTTTCTTCATTTGAATACCATAGCAGGATGACTCTATTCTTACTGTTGAATTTTACTTACTCGTTACAGTTTGGTTCAGGATTGATTTAAACTTAACTTTTAAACATGTCCATTTTCTGTATGAAAAGTTTGTGTTACTCTTTCGACATTCCTCTTGTGGTAACTTCGTACAGTTTACAAGCTAAGGATTTTCGCTATTGATTAATTCTTAAGAGAGGGGGTTTGGTAAAACTTGTTACCATCACTAATGATGGGCCTTGTTCTTGAGAGGACCCATCATAAATTGTACCACACCTTCCTCCCTTGGCCCAAACCTCTAAGTAGTCAACGACAATGGGGCAAGGATTTGAACACATGCATCATAAGATAAGTATTTTTCTGGAAATGGAATTATTGGTTTAACTTTCATTGTCTTATTGCAATTACTTTTCTTTTGTTACCTAAACTTCAAATAGAGACTAATGTTTACAGGTTTTGTTTTCTTGTAGGGTCTCCGTCTGTACAAGTCTCGGATACTCGCCATTGTCTCCTATGCAAAAGGTATTCGGGTTCCGAACCCTCGCCTCTCAGGCCAATTCTATAGGTTCTAGCATCATCCAAGGAGATCATGATTCAACTATCTCTGTTATGCATAGTTCTTGTCTATTGTAGTATTTGTTGGAGTAAACTCTTGGGTTCATTTTTCCATCGATTGTATAATGCCAACTCTTGCATAGTGTTGAGTCTGTATTTGAATTTAGATATGGTAAACTATGTAATGCACTCCCTTTTCTTTAATTAAAGAAAGGAAATCCTGGTTGAATCTTACTCGAAATGATAATTCGTGTCAATGTGATTCTGTCTTTCAATTTCGAATACTGTACATGTTATTTATGAAACTCGACTCTGCTCGTGCCATTGGCCTATTACATTTTAATAAAGGGATTAACGATATCCATTAGTCTACTATATTCGATACATGTTGAATGAAGTGTATTGACTGTTGTTTTAGTTAGGGTATTCCAACTCCTATGCATTTTCTTTATAACTATGGTTGCATGCATGACGAGAATTCATCATACTCATAGTACAGGAACGAATCCCTGTCAATATGTTCATATATAAAAATATTTGCTTATGTAGACATTAGGTTCTGGATTTCATTATAATGTCTGCTAATAGTAATTTAGATAGATACTAGTCTATATGTGATATAGATATATCATAGAATGTATTGGTTCGTAAAGTCTTAAATCCACGCTAAGTGGTAGATAGCGTTCCAATTAAATTTCTGACTCTGAGCTTGGTAATTGCAGAAATATACTTACTTTATACATATACATAAAAACTGGTGTTCAACCTGTTCGTGCCTAAATGCTTTATACCTAAATTTCGATGTACAGGAAATACTTCTATTCTAACATAAATCCAGTTATAGGAAAAAGGGTCACTTCCAGACTTTAACCACATCCATCCATTCGATTGCCCTAAAATGAAAATCAAATAACTTCTAACTTTCGTACTGACACTAATCTAGTCATAAGGAGCTGCTCAGGAAATTGATTTCAAAAACTGATTTACCCAACTATTTTGTAGGAGAACTGGACTTCAAATAATCATATAATTGAACAATTTCTCTCAGGTTATTGTGTCCATACAGACTTTAAGGATTGCACTACATTTGTAACTAATTCACTCTATAGTGATATAATTAATTCAATCTAGATACAACAATTTCATTACATCAAATATACGATCATTTAAATAGATCCATTACAACAATTAGATATAATCATTCAAATAGAGAAGAGAGATTACATATCTGAAAATATTTGCAGGAAGACAAAGGGAACAACCACGTTCCTCCCAACCGTAGAATAGGAAAGCCAAACTACTTGCCCGATTCACCCCCTAGCTTGGCCATGAACCAATGAGGGAGAACTTGGAACCTCCTCCTTAGAAATGCCTTTCAGTTTTAGTAGTCTCCTCTTGCCTCACACTCAATCCATAGTGTTCATAACATCAAGAGAACCAGTCATCTTTTCCCAGCATACTAGGCGACGTCCTGCCTCCTCACATATGATATATATCAAACCAATATTTTTTCCTAGGTCTTTTTCCCTCCCTTGGGAATTTTCCCATCTTTATAAATCCCTAATTTTCAGGGGCTACCAATGGCCAAATCCTTGATTTTCCACTTGTAACAATAAGCCTAGAGGTAGTTCCAACATGTTCCCCGCTCATGGAGTCATGTTCAACTAAATTTAACATGGTTGTTCCATTTGTCCTCCTACCATAAATAAAACAATATTTTGTTTACATACAAGTGTCATTGTCAAATAGTTAGTTGGGTCAAATCAAGTCTCTGCCCAACAATCATACTAATTAGTTACAATTTGTTAAATTTGAAATTTGGAATTGCCATAAATGGAAAAAAAAATTCCAAATTCCAGTTTACTAAAAACGAAATAATTTTCTAACAAATTTTGAATTTCAAAAATACTTTATTTTGGGGGATGTCACAGAATACCATCATTTTTCGAGGGAGAACCAGAAGGAATGCCATCGTTTTCAGGGGGAGAGTTAGATTCAGATGCCTTCCTTCCTTGTGTTGCATACCAGACCGCCCCTCTTTTGGGTTTTCTCCTCGGACAGGGCATGGTGATGGCTAATGGGGAGCGTAGGGGAATTTCAAGAGCCCAGGATGGGGAGCTCATAGAAGAAAGGAAAAGAGAGACCACGGGATGGAGAATGCCATGTAGATACCAAGAAATGGAGCCGACCAGCAGAACCCGTGACGAGAGGCGTGAATCAGAAGACCAGGAGGCCGAGTAGAGGTTGCATCTGGAGAGGAAAACGAAATTGAAAACCAGGGAGAGCTGAAGCTGCAAAGGTCGAAGGCGTAATTGAGTTTCTACATGCCCAGACACACAATTAGGAGCAATGTTGTGAGGTTGTTGATGGGACTAAGAGGGCGTACTGCCCATCGCTATGAAATCTCCCACGCAGGGGAGTGTCATAACCATGCGACAAGATGGACGCGAGAGGAGATTGAAGATTTGCGGCGGGGGATTCATTCCAATGAAGTGATGGATGAGGGGGGCGAGTCTGATCTGACGCCAAGTGGTCGGACACCTGGCCATATGGCCTCCCCTTGGCCTATCCACATTTTGCGCTTTGTAACACCCCATCCCAGGAAAATAAATTAAATTGTTAACACACTACATTCTTGTTATTTATGTTTTCTATGTACATAATTTTTCGTATACATATTCCTAAAATAAAATGCAAATAAAATACAACTCAAAAAAAATATATAAATGATCACATGTATTTTTACAATTGATTAAAAAACCACATATAAAGACAAATTAATTAAAAAAACTACAAGGAAAATAAATGTCTAATAATCTTTATATATTTCTACTGAGAATCAAAGTTGTGAGGATTTTCCCAAATTTGCAACTCAAAAACAAATAAATGATCATATGCATTTTTACAATTAATTAAAAAATCAAAAAGGACAAAAATATTTAATAAACTCTATATATTTCTATTGAGCTTAAATTAATAATAATAATAATAATCTATTTTTAAGGTCATGACCAAGCCACACCAAATTGGTGTATGAGACCCCCTTGTTTGTGGGACAAGGGACCTCCCTCCGCCCAACGATTTGACTGGTAAAGTCTATGGAGGTATACATACCCTACCCCCTCTGGATTTGAACTTGTGACATCTTAAGAGGAAACACATGTTAGACCCACTCAAACTGTATGATATCTATAATTGTGATACTTTGCCTATTTTTAAAGTAATCAGTTTAACCCCAAAAAAAATATTAAATAATTAAAAAAAATAAATCATCATTTACGATATCTAAACTCTTTAAA